>APFE030689444.1:33937-55531 GCA_000404065.3 Pinus taeda | reverse complement strand
TGCTTGCAGAAATGATAGAGGCTGGTATAATTCAACCTAGTCAAAATTCTTTCTCTGCTCCAGTAGTATTGGTTCACAAGAAGGATGGATCATGGCGCATGTGTCTAGATTATAGGGAGCTCAATAAGCTCATTATTAAAGATAAATCTCCCATTCCTGTCATTGATGAATTATTAGATGAATTGCATGGATCAATTTACTTCACCAAGTTGGATCTTTGTTCACGATATCATCAAATCAAAATGAAGATTAAAGATATTCCAAAAACAACATTTAGAACTCATGAGGGTCATTATGAATTTTTGGTCATGCCTTTTGGCCTTACTAATGCATCTTCTACATTTCAAGGTTTGATGGATTCCATTTTCAAACCCTTCCTTAGAAAAATTGTGTTAGTATTTATTGATGATATACTAATCTATAGCAAGTCTTGGAAGGATCATGTCCAAAATGTTGATATGGTGCTCAAACTATCGGAGGAGAAACAATTGTATGCAAAAATCTCCACATGTTTCTTCGAAGTACAAGAGGTGGAATATATAGGTCATATTGTATCTCATGAAGGTGTTAAGGTAGACCCTAGCAAAATTAAAACTATTAAGGAATGGAAAATTCCCACATCCATAAAGCATCTACGAGGATTTCTCAGGTTGACAGGTATTATCGCAAGTTTGTAAAGAATTATGGGAGAATAGCAATACCTCTAACAAAATTATTGAAGAAAGATGCATTTTCATGGAATCCAGAAGCAACGAAGGCCTTTGAACATTTTAAAGAGGCAATGTTCCAAGCACCAGTCTTAGCTACACTGGAATTCACAAAAACCTTTATTGTGGAATGTGATGCCTCAAGAATGGAATTGGTGTTGTTTTAATGCAAGAAAAAAGGCCCATTTCTTTCAAAAGTCATCCAATCAAAGGAAAGTATTTACACAAAGCTATTTATGAGAAGGAAATCTTGGCAATACTACATGCACTTAAGAAATGGTGACCCTACCTAATGGGAATACACTTCAAGGTAAAAACAAATCATGATAGTCTTAAATACATTTTAGAATAAAGATTATCTCAGAATAGCAGTAAAAATGGGTCACAAAGATGTTGGATTATGACTTTGAAATCATCTACAAAAAAGGGAAGCAAAATGTTGTGGTAGATGCACTCTCAAGAAAGGATGAGGATGTGAAAGCATTTCTTTATGCCATTTCTATTATCCAACCATATTGGATAAATGAAGCAAGGGATGAATGGAAGAATGACGAGCAAGTGTGGGCACTCATTCAAAAGATACAATAAGATCCCAGTACATCTGATACAGTTAGCTGTAAAAATGATTCGTTATGGTACAAGGATCAGTTATACGTATGTAATAATTCACAACTCAAAAAAATATTCGTAGGGAATTGCACACCTCTCTCTTAGGAGGGCACTCAAGATTTCTAAAGACCTACCACAGGGTTAAGAAGGATTTTTTCGAGATGGCCTTAAATCGGATATTCAAAAGTTTGTGGCAGAATGTTTGGTTTGCCAACAAAATAAAGTTGAAACAATTAAGACCCCAAGACTATTACAACCTTTATCCATTCCAAGCCAATGTTGGGAGGCGGTTTCAAAGGATTTTATCACAGGTTTACCCAAGTCCGAAGGAAAGAGTGTTATCATGGTGGTAATTGGTAGACTTGCCAAGTATGAACACTTTTGTGCATTATCTCATCCATTTAAAGCGAGTACAGTTTCTGCTGCATTTATGGAAACAATTCAAAAAATACATGGAAACTCCAAAGATTATTGTAAGTGACAGAGATCCCCTTTTCACTGGAAATTTTTGGACAGAATTATTTTCTTGTCTTGGTACTCAGTTAACTCATAGCTCATCTTATCATCCTCAATTTGATGGGAAAACTGAGATAGTAAACATAGTTTGGAAGGATATATTCATGCTTTGTATCTGATAAAATAGACACAAATGGGTCAAAATGGTTGCCTCTGGCTGAATGGTGGTATAACACTTCCTTCCATACTACAACAAAAATGACCCCATTTATGGCACTTTATGGATATCATCCACCATCCATCACATCATATTTAAAAGAAAATTCTAAGGTTCAAGGAGTGGAAGATCACATCGAGCATCAACAACAAGTTCTCCAACTCTTTAAGGATAACCTCACCTCGGAGCAATAATAGAATGAAACAGCGGACATATCCACATCGCAACAAAAGAAGTTTTGATGTAGGTGATTGGGTGTTCCTACGGCTACAACCATATAAACAAATGTCCCTCAAGCAAGCTAAGAAGGATAATAAATTATCACCAAAGTATTATGGTCCGTACAAGGCGTTGCAAAATATAGGTACTATGGCATACAAATTGGAGCTTCCTGCAGCTTCCTGAGTGCACTCAATTTTCCATGTTTCATGCTTAAAGAAGGTTATAGGTGACAAGCTTCTATTTCAAACAATATTGCCAAAACTTGATGAGGAAGGAAAAAACATATTGGAACCTGAAGCAGTCAAAGAAAAAAGAACTTGATAGCTACGAAATTGATCAATTTCAGAGTATCTCATTAAGTGGAAGAACTTACCCGTTGAAGATTCCACATGGGATGGGAATTTTATACAGAAGCATCCAAAACTACTCAAGAATTGAGGAAAACACTTTTTTGAAGGAAAGGGGCATGTTAGGTTCCTATAATACTAGTGATACCCCCATTACTATTGTCATTGTATCCCTTATTGTTATTGTTATGCCCCTATTGTTATTATTGTGACTTTATATTATTATTGTTAGGTCGGCTTTGGTTATATTGTTACCCCTTGGAATCCTATATATAGAAAGGAGGTTTTGTCATTTGAATCATCTAAGAATTGTTCATTTGCGTAATGTAAAGGAGGTTTCCCCCTTGAAGAGGCTTATTTCTAAGGCATCGACCTATCATTTCTATATCTTTGTGAGCTAGTTTCATAACAGATGATGCAAAGGGGAATTATTCTGCTCATGAAGAGGGACATATTGGGAGTTTCTTCATGATGGTAAAGCATGTCGGGTACATTGTAGAGGTCCTCCAGGATCGTAGATGGGGAGTACAGGGACAATGAAAAAATTCTGTGGAACAGATGCCCCGTAAAACATGGAGGCAAAACTAGAGTGAGGGGTGAAATGGTTTACAAGTGGAAGCAGGGAACCAGAGTCTGTCATCAGAAAACCTGCAATCAAGCATCGATACATATACATCACTAAAAACTCTGAATAATGATACATGAATCATGGTATGGACACAACCATCTAGAGAATGATCATTTAAATGGATCCAAGGCATGGGTGCAACCATCCAGTAGAAAGGATCATAATGAAACCAAGGTATGGTCACAGCCATCCAGTAGAAAGGATAATAACGAAACCAAGGTATGGTCGTAGCCATCCAATAATGAGAAGGATCACATATAAAAACTCATGGTATGGTCGTTGTTGGCCAGATAAATTGATCTTGCGGACAAGGCCGATCTCCCTAGTATCAACAGATTTCTAACAACAAGCAGGACAAGCAAATATACCTTTCTCTAAACATATTGCGATTCATTAATAAAAACTAAAGAGGTGTTTAGACCCTACCTTAAGTTCAATGCTAGTTTGTAGCAGCCATCCATCAACCGTCCGAAAGGGCTTCCTTTAGAGAACCTGCAATCACAAACAAGCACACATCAAATAACACCTACATAGCTAATATAATAAATCATGTTTATTATGGTGATCAAGGAATCCATAAAATAAACCATAAAACACAGCTTATTGAGAAAAATAAACTTGATTGTATTAACTTTGAAATAGAAGAACTTTACAACCTTTGGTGCCTTGATGTTGTACAAGCTCTTCCCAGGGTCCGAAATAGGAATCTCCTCTACTTTGACAAGCCTCACACTCTTCCAAATGAGATCAAAGAGGTATGTAATATCTCCTCACAAAAGCTCAATTAGGAAGACTAAGTTCCAACAACATTTCACCTCAAAAATATTCAGCTTTCAACCTCCTCAGTAACCAACCCAATACTTCATTTTATACTGCAAAGGAAGGAGGTTACAGGTCCACCTATGAAGGGATAGAGTCCTCCTTCAAAGGGATAAACTCCTCACATCAAGGGGTTAGCTCCTTAAGGTATGGGATGCATGAACCTTTAAGGAGCGAACTTGCCACCTCAAGAGTCCATCTAGAAGCTTCCAGAAATCACTCAAAGTGAGTTTTTAAGAATGTACTTGCACCTTTTTAACTTTACAGGGGTCCGCAACCATAACACAGAGATAGAGCGGTTAGGTGCGCAGGGGACATGACCATTAGGTGCGGGACCGCAGGTAATGCTAAGAGAAAGTGCGGAACCAGAGTTTTAGAGAATTTTAAGGGCTATTTCTTATTTTCAAGGCTTGATATGAAGAACTCAGGCTTAAGACTTGCAAAGGAGGAAAGTATGAGTGGTGATTGACTCACACAGATTGCAGAATGCCAAGGTGACAATTTTTGTGCAACAGTCGCAACCATCCACATGAAAGAGACATGTATATCAACATGACCATGTCACATCACCTCACAACCTATACTTGTGTAATCTTAGCCAGGGTCTTGCGCTCCAAATGACCTGATCGAAGTACAAATCCTAACATGTGAATGAATGTGTTGAAGTCAAACATGCTAGGAAGTCACTTGATTACCGGTCAATGATGTGAACCGTTAACAAGCGCAAGAGAAACCACCAATAATGACAATGGATCTCAAGGTAATGACATCACAATTCACAGAATGTGAATAAAGGAACTGATGTCGAACACCCGTGAAATGACCCAATTGAAATCCAATGATGTGAATGTTTCGTCGAGTGTGAAGAACTGGCCATTAGGGCATGCAAGCTCTAAGGTACTGGAAGGGAGTCTCTCAGTCAATTTCCTGGATAATGAATTGAGGTCAACAGGAAGTGACTGTGTCGAATGAGGACCATGATGGATCCCACATCATCGACATGAGACAAAGGGATGCGAATGATTTCAGATGATACAGAGAATCAAGAGTAAGTGTAACTGCAGAAGGACTGACTCATGAACATATCGATGACATGATTCCGGAGTTTGGTAGTTGTTGGATCCATAGGATCAGTTGTCATGATGATGTCGTAGAGATCAAATGGTAGGCAAAAATGAATGGTCCAACCCAGGAAGGTCAAATGAAAAGGAGGATATCCCAACTCGACATGAAGCGGAAAGTGTCATGTTCAAGAGTGAGTTTCTGACACGACTGGTAGAATTTCCAGATTTTCTCCCATCATTGCTGGTAGGTACCCCAATTATTTTTTAATCGCAAGTTTGAATGGAATAGCATATGCTTGCACTGTAATTTCATCCTTCAGACGAATCCAACCTAGTAAGTTTAATGAGCCCTAGGAAGGAGAATCTCATGTTCATCATGACAATGAATCCAATGTTGTTTAATGGTTTAATGAGTCTGAGAAAGGGGTAACTCGGTATCTTTTTCATGTTTAGAGAGTTTGAAAAAGACATGGAAGGGAAAACACTTCATGGTCCCTTTTCGTACATTTGTGTCTCTCGAGTCCGAAAAGGTAGAAAACAATACTTGAGAGAAGCGCTTGATCATTTCAGTCAAGGAGTACCTTTTTCATAAATAGTGCATCCCAGCTCGAAAAAGGGGTAAACTTATATTGGGTGAATGAATTTTTTCAACCTTTAACGAGTTCAAAACAACAAGAGATCGACAATATTTTCATGTCTAAAGAGTCAGAAAAGAGCTTGAAAGTAGACCCCCCATTTTATTCCCTTTACATGTCAAAAAGGGAAAAATACTAAGCGATCTTTTCATTTGATTTTTACAAGTTGAGAAAAGAGCTAAAACATGGATCTAGTACCATCATCGAAAATCTATCACCTGCCATTGAACAAAAAGGTAAATGCATTATCCAGTTTTGAGGCAAAATAGGTAAAAAACAATAAAAAATCCTAATATTTCATGAAAAAATGAATAAAATGAGGCAAAAGTAATTATTTTTTACCATTTACCATTTTACCTTTGTGTCAAGATCTTTTTACCCACTTGTGCCCTAATTATTATGGAGTAGATTGCGGGAGATCTAGGAGGTCATTCGCCAAGTTGTTAATCACATGTAAGAGCCAAGACCTTAAGCTCCATTTTCATACTTATTTTACATATTTTTATCTATTTTTTGGATTTCATGAGGAGGTTTTGGAAAAAACATTTTGCCCTTGGTCGGCGCAATTTCCAGGCATGAAATCATGCTAATCGAGGGTTTCTAAGACTACCAACCATGCTGTCAGCGCCACTATTTTTAAAGCAGTCACGGTGGCACCATGAACAAAGTTTTTTCATGTTTTGCTCCATTTGACTGTTTGAATCCAATTTTTTCGAGCCACAAATGATTATTGACTTGATTATATGGTTTTTGGAGGGAAAAAATCATGAAAAATGGTGGAATGGAAGGAATGTGAGCATGAGGATATTGACACTCAAGCAATGGCTGACCCAAATTGCTTGGATGCTTTTAAGAACTGTGGGCTCCTCAAATTCTTCCTTATACCAGGTCTACGGGCTCAACTCAAATTGCTGCAGTATGTGATGAGTCTCTGGGACGTGAATTAGGAAATTTTCATCATTGATGATCAAGATCTAGAGTTGGAAACTTCAGACATTTATTTCATCACTGGACTGTCTCGGAGAGGGGAGCCAATCAATCTATATGGGTCAAGGCCGATTGGGGAAAGTGTGACCATGCTACTTGCCGAACATCGCCCAGAAGCTCTCAAATCAAAAAGTGGCAAGATCGAGATTATAACTGTTCAGGATCTTGTGTTGAGAGTGTTACTATTGACCATCAATAGAGTGGTTAGGTCCCAAGTGCCATGTGAGACCAACAAGTCAAAGTTTCAGTATCCTATCGACTGCACGACATCCACTATCTTCAATTAGGAAGAAGCTATGAATTTCAACATGAAGCGACGGCTATTAAAAGCTAAGTCGAGAAACCTGAAGTAGTTTTTCTTCGGGTCTGTGCTAGCGACTTTCTTCCTGGAGCAGGTTCTGTTGTTCCAATACCAGCTTGTTGAAAATAATACTGAGGGGGGGGTGAATCAGTATTATAAAACTCTTTTCAATTTATGCAGATGAAACTTGCTTATACCTTATAATTTAATTTATCCTTCAGATGTGGATCATTATAATTATTGCAAACAGGAACAACAAAATAAAATAAAAATAGAGCAACAGTCACACCAAAGGACACAAGATATAAGGTGGAAACCCAATGTGGGTGAAAACCACCTGCTGCAATATGTCTCTATCTTCTTTCAATTAAAAACTTCTTTTACAATGATTTTGTACTGGTGCAGTCTTATACCAGCACGCAGGCTTCAACCTGTAGAAGGCTACAACTTTCTCTTTTCTTCCGAGGACTTCGTTTCATAAATTTTTAGACTGGATCCATGAATATCAATCAAACATCAAATAGATATGAAATCACCCAACTTCCTTGTACAAATACTGAGTCAATAACTTCTCAATACACAGCAACCATACACAAATTTAGAACCCTGAACTCAGCAGTAATAAGTAAAGGCAGCTAAAAATATTTCAAGAAAAGTCCAAAACTTCACCAATAGAAACCTGCGGATATCTGCACTTCTGCTGTGTTGAGCCTGCGCACTTCCACACCTGCTCTTTCTTATCTTCTGTGACCTCTGCACCTGTTGTGTCTTCTGTTCTATGCACCTCTGCACCTGTTGCGTCTTCTGTTCTACACACTTTCACACTGCTGTGTCTTATGTTCTGCGCACTTTCGCACTGATGTGTCTTATGTTCTGCGCACCTCCGCACCTATGCTGTCAACTGGACTATGCACCTGCGCTGTCAACTGGACTGTGCACCTCCACACCTGATCTACCAACTGGTCTGCGCACCTCCGCATCTGCGTTGTCAACTGGACTGCGCACCTCCGCACCTGATCTGTCTTCTGGACTACGCACCTCCGCACCTGAGCCATATCTCGCCTTATAATGCTCAGGATTCTCCTTAATTCGGATCTAGATATTATTGACCAATTGATCACCAGAATTTCAGATCTTGCTCTTAAGATATTCAACACATGAGTGCACAACCAAATAATCTCCTTTCCTTTTTATACACAAACCCTTACACAAACCATGGACCAAAACCATAGAAACCCAATACAAGGGATCCAAACCGGGGTTCAAAACTTTAGATGCAAAAACCAAGGACCAAACCATAGGTTCAAAAGCGTCGGACTAAATACAATGGACCACCCGTAATATTTCCCACGTGCGTGTGCTTTTCTCTGCATGAAAGTGTGTGAAATGGGGGTCTGCATCTTTTGAACGATACACTTGCGAACCTGTCCGCAACTTCCAAACGACGCATCTGCGGAACCTGTTGATGACCGCATCTTTGAGATCAAGAACCTACGCACCTTCCATTTTATGCCATTCTAAGAGCCTGAAATTGTGATCTTCTACTTGAGTGAATTTCCATCAAGGACAACACTTATGTCATCGAGCCGAACCAGTGCCATAATGCCAACAATCTCCCCCTTTGGACTTGATGGCAACCCAAAGTCACTCAAGATATTTCCTCCCCCTTTGTCATCAAGGGCAAAGGGTTATGCTCCCCCTGAATGCATGCTGAAATCTCAATTCTGTTGGCTATCAAAGCTCCCCCTGACAAATAGGCAAGATCTATAAGAAGATGTTCTACAAAAGAAATCATAACTGACCTCTCTATCACCAAAGACTCATACATACAAGTCCCAACCAAGAGGGGATACATGATATAAAGAGCACACTACATTATCCATCCTAGGCATAGTGGGGCAACCAAAATAGGTCGTTACATGACCTTGATAAAAGAAATATAAGACATAGAGACAAAAACATCAGCAACATTATTCAGATCAGAATCCATGTTCTCCTTTTGCACTTTCTCCTTGTGAAATCCAACATAATTGAACCAAGATCTTCTATGATAATGCCAACAATGCATTATTAGAAGAATATATGCTCCCCCTGAACCTGTGACAGACCCACATAAACCAGCGTATGTACACATACACCCCATATGAAACTTGCATACATCAGTCTTTGAGCCAGACAAGATTCAACAGCAAGATGATGTATCAACTACCCCCAGCTTCTGTCTGAGGTATTCAAAGGTCTCCCTGGGCAGTGGTTTGGTGAGGATATCAACAACTTGTTCCTTAGAGGGAACATACTCCAATTTGAACTTTTGATCAAGTACTTGTTCTCAGAGAAAATGATACTTGATCGGGATGTGCTTGGTCTTTGAATTCATGACAGGATTCTTTGAAATACTGATTGCACTTGTATTTCACAAAAAATGGAGATAGGTGGAGTACAAGTGATTTGAAGATCTTGCAATGTTTGCATCATCTAAAGGAGTTCTGTGCAACAAGATGCAACAACTACATATTCTGCTTCAGCTGTAGATAATGCAATAGAGCTTTGTTTCTTGCTAAACCATGATACTAATCTAGGACCCATGAATAATGCACCACCACTAGTGCTTTTCCTGTCATCCATGCTTCCTGCCCAATCTGCATCTGTGTATGCATGAAGTGTGAAATATATACCTCTAGGATACCATAAGCCATAGTTTTGAGTTCCTTGTAGATACTTGAAAATTCTTTTAACTGCCTGAAGATGAGTTTCCTTTGGATTTTCCTGAAACCTTCCAACTATTCCAACTGCATGCATAATATATGGTCGGGTACTTGTTAGATAAAGAAAACTACCAATCATGGATCTATAGGTTGGTTGATGTACTGCTACCGATTCATCATTTGTGCTGAGGCTGCAACCTGTCACCATAGGGGTACATACTGGTTTCGAACCCTCCATCCCATATTTCTTCAAGATCTACTTGAGATATTTGGTTTGAGATAGAAAAATGTCGTCTTTGTTTTGTTGGACTTGTAGACCAAGAAAGTATGTGAGCTCACCAAGCATGGACATTTCAAACTCTTTCTGCATCACCAAGGCAAAGTTTTGACTCATGTCTTCTTCATTGCTACCAAAGATGATATCATCAACATACACCACAAGTATTAGCAACTTATTATTGTCAACTTTTATATACAAATTGCTATCAGTTGATCCTTTTATAAAACATTGTTGATGGAGGTACTTATCCAACCGATAATACCACACTCTTGGAGCCTGTTTAAGGCCATAGAGAGCCTTTTTGAGTCTGCATACAAGATTTGGATAATTTCCAAGGATAAACCCATCTGGTTGCTCAATGTACACTTCTTCATTCAAGTCTCCATGCAAAAATGCAGATTTTACGTCCATCTGAAATACTTTGAACTTTTGAAAGCTATAGAGAGCAAGGAACATTCTTATAGCCTCAAGTTTGGCAACTAGAGCAAACGTTTCCTCAAAGTCTATGCCTTCTTGTTGTGCATATCCCTTACAAACAAGTCTTGCATTGTTTCTAATCACATCCCCATTTTCATTCAACTTATTTTTGAAAATCCATTTTTTCCCTATGACATTCTTGTCTTTTGGTCTCGGAACCAATTCCCAAGTGTTATTCTTTTCAATCTTCTCGAGTTCTTCCTCCATGGCCTTGAACCAACTTTCATCTTTGCAAGCCTCTCTTACATTTTGCGGTTCAGTGGAGGAGAGCAGTGCTAGATAGCTTGAAGCTTCTGAAATGGTTCTTCTTGTTTGCACACCTACCTCTTTCTGCCCCAAAATTTGAGATTCTGGATGATTCTTTTGAGCGTATCTAGATGGAATCTTTTCTTCTATCCTTATCTGTTCTTCTGGTGCCTCATGAGTTTCTTCTTCGTCATGAATCTAATTTGATGTTGACAGATAATATTCTTTGAGATATTCATATTTTATCTGTCTGGGAGGGTTTCCTTCTTCATCAACCACTACATCAATTCTTTCAACAATTTTAACAAGTCTTTTTTTGTAACATTTGTAAGCTTTGCTATGGGGAGAGTAGCCAAGTAGAATGCCTTCATTTGATCTAGGTTCAAACTTGCCAAGATTTTCATTAATCCTTTTAATGTAGCATTTGCTTCCAAAGATTTTGAAGTATTTTACCGTCGGAGTCTTACCATACCAAATTTCATGAGGAGTCTGAGTG
Source organism: Pinus taeda (assembly GCA_000404065.3). Classification (NCBI taxonomy): domain Eukaryota; kingdom Viridiplantae; phylum Streptophyta; class Pinopsida; order Pinales; family Pinaceae; genus Pinus; species Pinus taeda. Next base: position 44,335 of record APFE030689444.1, on the reverse strand, counting down.
CTGTTTACCCGGACATTTGTCTTGTTGAGAATAGTAAAAATGGTAAATGTGGCTTCACCCCAAAAGGTTGCGGGAGTTCCAGACTCATCAAGCATAGCACGAGCCATTTGTTGAATTGTTATGTTCATCCTTTCCACTACTCCATTTTTTTGAGGAGTCCTTGCCGCAGAGAATTCCCTTCTTATTCCATGTTCTTCACAAAAATCGAAAAATTCATCTGAGGTAAATTCCCCTCCTCGATCAGATCTAAGGCATTTGATTCTGTGATCTGATTGGTTTTCAACCAAAGCTTTGAACGACTTGAACTTTTTGAAAGCTTCATCTTTATACTTCATGAGTCCTATCCAACAAATCCTTGAAAAATCGTCAATGAACAATATGAAATACTCTTCTCCTCGAGGTGATCTCTTCCTAGTTGGACCACATATATCAGTGTGGACAAGTTCAAGTGGCCTGCTAGCTGATCCTTCCTTCTCAGGAAATTAGTTCTGGTTTAATTACAAATTTGACATGATTTTCATATTGTTTTGTTTGGAATTTTGATGTCAGGAAGATCATGAACTGCCTGATATCTGCATGCTTTCTTGATCTGAGAGAAGCTAAGATGTCCCAGTCTTCTGTGCCATAGCCAGTGTTCATCATTCTTGCTTAAGTAGCATTTTTGATGTTCTCTCTTGAGTACGTATAAGTTATTTGGAGTTCTTATGCCTTTGATCACTATTTTTCCTGTATCAAACTCACGAACAATACATCCATTTGATCGAAATATTACCTCAATTCCTTGATCACACATTTGACTGACACTCAATAGATTATGCTTTAAGCCATCAACATACATGACATTTCCAGCTTTGACCTTCTCTTTCAATTGAAGAGAACCTTTACCTTTTATGAATGCAGGGGTGTCATTTCCAAAAGAGACCTTATTTTCTTTTTATAAGGCAGTATATGACTGAAGTTTTTCTTTATTACCTATCATATATTTCAAGCATAGACTGTCAATGTACCATTGATTTTCCTGTCCTTCCGCATATAAGGCTATCCCACACTTTTTGGTTGTGGTTCTTTTTTTCTCCATGTTTTGGAACTCAATGAGGCCTGCTCCTTCTGAATTGTTTGCCGAAATGCTTCTGCATTCAGAATCTTCATGACCGAAATTGTTGCAGATAGTACATTCTATTTAATTTTCAAGAGCAGAGAAGTTATTGTAGGTTCTTTTCATGATTCCTATTATACTCCTTTGTTTTTGAGATTCCCTAGTCATGATGGTCTTATAGGCAACACATTGAGCAGCTTTATTACCAAAGTTATGACAAGAGAAACATTGGCCATTGAAGAAAATCCTGCGATTATCAAATCTACCAACCATATGATTGTAGTTTCCATCCATTCTTGAGCTAAATTGAGAACGATTTACCTGTGGTTGGTTGAGGCTTTTGTTCATCCTTGAAGTAGATTTCCCCTGATTTACTTGATAATCTTTGATCATTCTTGAACCAAATTGTCCCTGATTTACCTGGTGATCTGCATTATGCTTTTGATTGTCAACTTGTTCCTTTCTCCTTGCTGCTTCAAGATAACTTTTGGAGGTGGATGGCTTCTGCGTTTGCTTTTGGGCTTGAGATGCTTCTTCAGAATATCCGAGACCTATCTTGATTAGAGGAGAACGCTGTACTTTGATAATCTCATCCAAAGTTTCAGATCCTTTAGCAAATCTGAGATTAAGGGCTTTTCTTTTCTCAATTTCTTTTCTAAGTCCCACAATTTCACATTCTAACCCTTCATTGTGTTTAACTTTTTTAGCAAGTTGGACTGTTAGAGTATCTATAATCATGTTCTTTTCCTCTAAACAAACTTTAAGTTTAGCAATTTCTTCATAAAGACCTTCTTCATTTATAGCATCCAAGAAATCATCATCTTCAAAAGCCATCAAAAGTCTATTATCATTTCCTTGTTCATCTTCATCACTATTTGACAATCCATCACTGTCTTCATGCATTTAATAGCTCTTCTTATTCTGTCTTATGTTCCATCTAACAGGTTCCTTACCTTTGTCTAGTTTATCTTTATGTGGACATTTTGCAACATAATGACCGACCCTTCCACAAGCAAAGCATTTGAAAGGCAGCTTACCTCTGAATCTTCCAGTTCCCCGTTGAAGATTTTTGACAAAATTTGATTCTTCCTCTTCTTCTGACATATGTCCTGGCTCATAGTAATCTCCCTTTCCTAAAGCTTTGAATGTAGCTTCTCTTATGTCTGATGGTCCTCCTTTTCTCATTTCATAAGCAGTTAGAATTCCATGTAATTGTGACATGGTAAGATTCTTTAGATTCTCCTTTTCTTCTATGGCAGAAGCTTTTGAATCAAACTTAGGAGACAAAGATCTTAGAACTTTCTCAACCACAACAACCTCTTTTATTTCTTCACCCAAGTTTTTCATACAATTTACAATCTCATCTATACGTAGGAAATAGCTAGCCACACTTTCATCATTATGCATTGTGAGACTTTCATACTGAATTTGTCTTTTGGACTGCGCACCTAATCTGTCTTTTGGACTGCGCACCTCCGCACTTGCGCCGTATCTCACCTTATAATGCTCAGGATTCTCCTTAATTCAAATCCAGATATTATTCACCAATCGATCACCAGAATTTCAGATGTTGCTCTTAATATATTCAACACATGAGTGCACAACCAAATAATCTCCTTTCCTTTTTATACACAAACCCTTACACAAACCATGGACCAAAACCATAGAAACCCAATACAAGGGATCCAAACCGGGGTTCAAAACTTTAGATGAAAAAACCACGGACCAAACCATAGGTTCAAAAGCATCGGACTAAATACCATGGACCACCCGTAAGATTTCCCACGTGCGTGCGCTTTTCTCTGCATGAAAGTGTGTGAATTGGGGGTCTGCATCTTTTGAATGGTACACTTGCGAACTTGTCTGCAGCTTCCGAACGACGCATCTGCGGAACCTGTTGATGACCGCATCTTTGAGATTAGGAACCTACACACCTGCCATTTTCTGCCATTCTGAGAGCCTGAACTTGTGATCCGCTACTTGAGTGAATTTCCATCAAGGATAACACTTATGTCATCGAGCCAAACCAGTGCCATAATGCCAATAGAGTTGACTAAGGTAGAACCGTTGATGCAACGAGACCCACGGATGGTCCGTTGGAGTGAGTTGATGCCCAGGGTTACCAGGGGGCAACAGATGTCCTATAAGTCCGCCTTTTTCTCATGGCTAAAATGAAAACTGATCGTAGTGGAGGATTGGCGTTACGACGGTACTGACTTCCACAGAGATTCAGATATGCCACTCCCAGAGGGGGAGGATTATGATGATGGAGGTAAAAAAAAAAAAAAATTGATGTTTTTGATTGTTTTTGAGATATATGTGTTCAAGAAATTTTTACTTTATGAATGCAAATGTTAAACTAAAACGCCCTGTCGGGATGCCCCCGATCACTAGGCACATTGCTCAGCAGTTTGATGTCGCTCCTTATCAGGAGGGAAGTGACAATGAGGAGGCGATTGTGTAGAATCTCGAGGGTTTGACCCATGTGATCCTAGAGTATTCCTATATGGGTGATCTCCCACGCCAGTACCAGAGGCATACAGTGGGGATTTCAGATCGGATTCACCAACTTCTAACTTGCGTAGTCCGAGCATTTACATGCTATCATGAGCATCATGCTGTTTAGTGCATAGGTATAACATTCCACATTTTTGAGGCCTATGGGCCACGGATGTATAAGGCTTGTGAATCACTGATGTATTTTGAACACACATATTATTTTTTGAGGTTTTGATCTATGAAAAACATTATTGGCACACACATATATATATGTTGTACTTCCTTACTTACTATGGTACAAATGTTTTTGTTTTTGAGTTTTTACATGTTTCACAAATGTCTATCCAACACATAATTAGATAATGCATCTGTTAATGTATTAATGTGTCTAGGAATATGATGATATGTAATGAAACAAAATTTTTTCTCTAGTAGACGAATACGTAGATACATTCTCAATATCTAAGGGTTTCTGATGGAATATTTCCCATTGAGTTGAAGGACGACAAGCTGTGAATCAAGTTTGATAACCAATTACTGGATGCCAAGAGTGATAGCTTTTAACAACAATTCGATAACTATGCTATACTCAACGATGTTATTAGTTTTTTGACCTATACATATACCTTGAAGGTCAATAAACTCACCATGGGGGTCATAAATGGCCCATGCCGTGGGTGATAGATTTTGGGTACTACGACAGGCACCATCAGCAAAACTGATGTGAGGAGACACCAAGATCTGCAAAGAAGGAAAAAACATAATAAGCAGGAAAGATGCTTGCAAAATAACACACCAAACCACATTGTACAAAAATGAATAACACACTATTGTACGAAAGTAACCATGCAAGATGACCTAAGCATAGTGCGTGTTGACGGAGTCCATTACCGGACTCGGGTGATCAATCAACATGGATGAAAACTAGAGTTTTATCATTGACACGATGAGTAAGCATCGACTCGGCCAAATAATAGAGTATAACTCATATAAGGTTGTGCTCGCATGCCCCCTGGGTGAGGGAGAGTTACAAGTCATAAGATGACAACCCCATTGCAATAATGGGTAATCGGTAAAAACACGGGGAGGGAGAAAAATCTTGAACTCATGAATAGATAAAGGTGCCCCTAGTTGAAAGATATTGACAATGTCAGGAGAAATTGACATGTCAATATGTAGTGGAGAAGAGAACTTCTTAAGACACATAGGCATGATTGTCGGGCTACAACTAGGCCACGGAGAGTGAGAATACATGTCAACATAGGAACTCGAAATAGGATGATCAAAGGATACCGAAGGTGAAGCGAAAACAATTTCCACATAATCAATTTCGGTGGGACTTAATGGCATAACCTCACCCCAAGTATCAACAAGAATCGACGAAGGAATGACCCAAGGATCATGCTTAACCAAAATCATGTTGACAGAGGAAACATGATGAGGTGGGAACAGAAATATGCCCATCAAGGCAGGATCTTTGGAATGTCCTTCCCCTACACTCTCATAAGGAGCATCAATGTGCTTGACATACGAAACATTTCCATTCGAGGAGGAAGAGGTAGAGAACGACAGTTGGTCCACTGTGACTATCTTCCCTTGACGGGGAAAATGAATCACGTGGAAAAGGGAGGAGGCTACAACATGCATGGAATGGATCTAGCTCCGTCTGAGTAGAAGATTGTAGTTAAGATTAATATCAATGATCTCTACTTCGACACGTACCATCTTGCCCTGCAACATAATGGCAAGGTTGGGAAGGACACCAAATGGTAGCAAATCACACCTGTCAAAAGATTACAAAGTGTTAGGGGACTAGTTTAGAGTAGGAGAACCAGTTTCCTTCCAGCAAGCGACAGACATGATGTAGGTAGAAGCAACTTCATTGATTACAGTCCTATGAATGGTTTTCTCATTTATGAGTACTTGAATGAGAAAGGAAATTTGATTAAGTAAATGCGGAACGTGGTTTTCTAGGTCAAAATAGATGAGATTAGAGTTAGCTAGATCAATACCCCCAATAGCTGACAATAATGATTTCCACTGAGAAGGACATCTTTGAAGGACCCCGAGAGCAAACATAGCTAATGGTGCTTGAGCCAAATCTTCAACAATGTTATAATGTTGAGTGGCTCGAGCGTTAGGATTGTACGAGGACTTTCGAAGCACACCTCGAGAAGGTGGTCGAATGGCAGAATCAAGATTAGGTCGCTCTATATGGAGAGGACCAGAACTGGATGGGATGGAAGAAGAAGGGGTACCTGTTAATCTAGGTTGTCATTGATGTCAATATAGCAGTGTTTGTGATGGAAAATTCTTTGATACATGATTGCCCATTCATCATAATTCTCATAGTGACGAAAGTTTGATATATGATGATATGATGAGATGGAGGACCCAAGTGGATTGAACAACAGGAGGTCAATTGAATAGAAAATGAGGTAGGAGGTTAATTGAATAGTAATTGAACAACAAATGATGCAGGAGGTCAATTGATCAACAATTGATCAGCAATTGAACAACAATTGAACAACAAATGATGCAGTAGATCCAATAAAGCAACAGGAGCAAGAAGCCAAAGAGTAAGATGAAGAGTTTATCGAAATCCATCGAAGAAACAAGTCCTCAGAGCAAGAGAAGTAGGTTATCACATATGCCGAAGGGTAAGCGTTATCGAAAGAACAAATAGCAACAATGATAACAAAGGAGTAAAGAAGAAAACTATTGGAAGAGTGAAGAGCAGTCACAGGAGCAACAACTATCGGAAGAGCGAGGGTAGGAAAGTACGGACTTCATTTATCGTGGCTGAAGTCCTGCACTCAATCCTAGCCATCGATCTCATAGTCAACCCTTAGATCATGACCAACTACGGGGGTTAAGTCCATTTTTAATCCATGTGCCAGTCGAAGTCCCACAAACCATTTATTGCGATAAGGCTGTGGACCTGATGAATTTATTAACAACTGTTTAATATAATATCGAATCCGCAGTATCACAAGTTTCAAAGGATGTTAAAACCTTTGATTGCGATAGAGTTGTGGACCCGATGGATACATTAAAAACAATTCATTGAGTATTGTATCTACTCCATTGGAAGACAGAGCACGTGCACACTTGTAAAACCTTTGATTTTTTATGAAATTGCAATTGCGGGATTAAAGGTGATGATGTGGCATGTGGGACCCCCATGTGGAGAAGAAGGATAGTTCACAACTCGTAAATGTGAATTAGCATAAGAAAGGAAGCCAAAGGTCGAGTGAATAGTAGAAAGAAAGACGAAGGTCAAGTGAGCACAGAGGAAGCCGAAGGGCCAGTGGAAGACGAAGGTTAAAACACTATGTTGATTGGGTTAATGTTTAAAAAGGCTCAGACCTGTGATAAATTTATTGATGGAAGAAGTACAGAACGCAATTTTGAAGAACAGCTCTATGAAAGGAAATAAAGTTTCATCTGTCATCGTTTGAAGGGAGCAGTAGATAGCACCAACATTGAAGTGATTGTGAGTTTGTTTCTTGGAAGTAAGATATCATAACAATAAGAAGCAATCACTCCCGAAATAGTTACCGCAACATAGATCTTGGATACATTATTGGAGATCATGATGGCTATTTGAAATCATCATAAGGTAACTTTGCAGACTCTGTCTGGGCAATATGAAGAATTGTGAAGACTCCTTCATATGAAGACAGGTTGTCATTGATGTAGCAGTGAAGCTATAGATTGATAGAATATAGTGAAGAAGATTTTGAGAGCAGTGTAATACAATCAAAACATTTCTTGACAAAGCAAAATTATAGGGCTGGAGCCCTTGGGGTTGGTACCTCAGAATTGGAAGGTTTGGTGTCCTTGGAGTTGGTGGTCCTAAACACAATGTTGGTGCCTTGAAGAAGATAGGGTTGGAGCCTCACAAATGACCAAGTTGGTGCTTGGCAACAGATTGGAGCCTTATATATATTGTACTTGATTTATTGTAAAGATTATATTAATAAAAGAATTTATTCCTATTTCTCATTTTGCGTTCTAAATATAAATAATTTAACTGGTAAAAATAACAATTGAAAATAAATACTGATTCACCCCCGTCTAAGTATTTCCAACGATTAGTATCAGAGCCAACTTCTTCATATCAGCCTAACAGCTAGAAGAAGGATTCTTAGTCACAATGATAAATCGAGAAGTGTCAGGAAGACCTCCTATGTTTGATGGCACAAATTTTGGTTTTTGGAAAAAAATAATGTCCTACTACTTAATGTCCCTTGGACCTGAAGTTTGGCATTCGGTTTTAAATGAGTGCATAGATCCTTCCACTCTTCCAACAGATCAAGATGAAAAGAAAACTTACATTGCAAATTATGCAAAAGCTTTAAATTCCATCACTAGCGGAATCACTGATTCTGATCCAGGTGGATATTGGTGGCCACTTGCCAAGTCCACCTGGACCCCCACCATTGTCTTTCTTAGCATTTTCAGTTTCCTTAATTGTAGCACAACTTATTATTTTTAGCAGTTTTTCGGGTCCTGAACTTCCAGAGCTGTTTTGAGGCCCTAAACGACGTTTTTTGGGGAATCCGGGGGCAACATGGGTCCATTAAATGGACCGATGTTGCCCATTCCAACAATGATAGTGCTCGAATAAATATTTATAATGAGCTATTGTACGCGTCAAACAGAGATCATATGCTAAAGTTACGACCCCGAGAAGTTGATGTACCAACTTACCCCCAAACGGGGCCCACAGTTTGGCGTTTCATCTCCTAGGGCTAGGTTTTAGAATGTGAAGGGTTTTTTTCATTGTTTCTCAACAATAAATAGGCCTTCGAGCCTCATTGTAACACAGTTCAGAGGCATGTAGCCATCACATCTCTTCTCAGAGATAAGCTACCATCGCCCTAGCTAGTCTATTTCCATTTCTGATTGTAAGCATGTTTCAGTATTTTCCATTAATGAAATGAAGTATTATTTCCGCTGCATCCTTGTGTATATGGTTATCTCTGTAATTTTTTGCGTTCCTGTTTGAATCTAGATCAGTGGTATCAGAGCGGTCTACTTTTTCTCTGTTTTTCTTTGCATGTCCCCAACAAGGTCGGGATATAAGGAGTTAGGGCTTGAACTGGTTAAACCTTTGCAAGACCAGCCTCGCAAATCCCGACGGCCTCCCATGGCGGACGAAAAGAAAGACGAGGGGGAAGGAGATCCCATCAAAATCTTGCTCGAAGAAGCGCTCGAGCGACAACGAAACGCGATGATGGACAGCTTTGCACAGATCCTTCAGCGGCTACCCAGAAGCAGCGCATCGACTTCCAGCAGCTTCTCTGGAAACGCCACACCCTTTAAGGTACAGGTTAATTTTGAAATCCCCATATTCGAGGGTCAGATAGACGTCGATGCAGTAGATAAATGGTTAAATCTGCTAGAGGGTTATTTTTCTGTTCATGAATTATCGAGTCGGGAAAAGATTGTTTTTGCTCTTCTCAAAGCAGCCCCCCACGTCAAGGACTGGTGGGAAACCTACTGCGAGCAGAAGGATGAAAGCACTGGCTCACTATTTTCAGCCGCACCCACCTGGGACTCGTTCCGGAATGCCATCAAGGAGCAGTACTACCCTGTCGGGAGCTATGAGGATGAATACATAAAGTGGACCACGCTGCGGCAGGGAAGGGACCAAGACGTGGCGGAGTTCACCAATCTTTTCCATACCCTTCGCACAAAGTTCGGTATCAAGGACTCGGAGCAACATTTGATACTCAAATACCGTGGCTGCCTGCACAAGTACATCCAGGAAGAAATACAATTCCTAAACATCCCCTCGCTCGGTGCAGCATACCGGTATACCGTCAAGGTCGAACAGAAGTTGAAACAAAAGAAGCGAGATTTTGGATCTGCGAATCCAAAACAGGGGAAAGGTGCCCCTAAACCACAAAAAAAAGGACAAACCCAAGGCGGGACAACCCAAGACAACCAGCCGAAGCTACAAGCAAAGAACAGCGCCGCGAAGCCGAGAAAGGACACTGGAAAATGGTGCGAGTTCCATAAGAGCTCCACTCACAACACAAGTGAGTGCCGGGCCAAGCAGTCACTGGTGGCTGAGCTAAAGGTTTCAGAATCAGATGCATGTTCCGACTCTGAGTCAGAACCCGATAAGGGGTATGAAAAAGGGAAGCAGATCATTGATGCGGACCCCAGCGCCACTGTTGCTACCGCAAAGATCCAGAAAAATGAAACCGAAGATCCAGAGGAGGAGGAGCGTCTCTTCCACTCCCAGATGTGGGTAAAGGGCTCCCCGATACAGTTCATTGTTGATAGCGGGAGTCAAAAGAACCTCATCTCGGCAGAGGTCGTGAAGCGGTTGGGCTTACCGACCACAGCACATCCACAACCATACACCATTGGGTGGCTTCACCAAGGACGAGATCTTCGCGTGAGCCAGCAGTGTCGCCTTCCGTACAACATCAAGCCCTTCACGGATGAGGTATTGTGTGACATTGCTCCCCTTGAAGTTTGTGATGTATTACTAGGACAACCATCTTTGTGGAAGCGGCATGCTGTGTATGAATCAAGGCCCCGTGCTGTTATTATTACATTGGGAAATAAGTTGTTCAGGATACCAGAGGTAGCACCACCTGCCGCCATCTCTTTGATTACTGCAAAACAATGCAGTAACATCATTTCCAAAACCAGGAAATTTGGTTTCCTGATGATACGCCCTCAAGAGAAGAAGAAGACAGTGGTCGCGGCCTCCAAACGGGGTCCCTCTGCACGGCAGCTACAGATGGACAAGATTATGGAGGAGTACGAAGACATCTTCA
>APFE030689444.1:13203-32181 GCA_000404065.3 Pinus taeda | reverse complement strand
GGTCACCTTTGTGTTCCTTCAAGCGAGCGTGCCAAGATGATTTGGGAAGCACACTACAGTCGAGCTGTTGGGCATTTCGGGGTCGAGAAAATAGTGGCAGTATTGCAAAACTATTTCTATTGGCCAAATCTTCGACAGGATGTTGGGAAGTACATCCGATCATGTACTGCCTGTGCCATTGCCAAACTGGCCATTAAGAAGCACGACCTCTATACCCCATTGCCTACCCCTAGTCGACCTTGGGAATCCATCCCCATGGATTACATGTCGGGCCTTCCTTCCACTAAGCATGGAAATGACCGTGTTTTTGTGGTCGTCGACAGGTTCTCGAAGATGGCCATTGTGATGGCCTGCAAGAAGAATATCACAGCAAAAGCCACTGCTAAACTCTTCTTTGAACGAGTGTGGGTGCACTTTGGGATCCCACAGTCTATCATCTCAGATCGCGACAGTCGGTTTCTTAGCACATTTTGGTCCCGTCTCTGGTCAATGCTGGACACCAAACTCACGAAGTCTACAGCCTTCCATCCTCAAACTGATGGCCAGACAGAGGTTGTCAATAGGATGATTGTGCACATTCTGCGCATGTATAACTCAAAGCACCCACGCACATGGGACGAGAGCCTCCCCTATGTTCAGCACAGCTACAACCGAGCTCTTCACAGCTCCACTGGCCATAGCCCTTTTCAGGTGGGTTTGGGTTTCCAGCCACTATGCCCCATTGATGTGGCCATGCCACTTGCAGCTACTCACATGAATTCAGCTCATGTCCAGTCCGAAACAGATAAGGCCACCAGCTTCATTGAGCGCATCCAAAATATTCGCCAGCAGGTCCATGACATTCTTGAGAAATCAAATGCCAAGTACAAGCAGCGACATGATCAACATCGGGTGCCACACAAGGTTCAGGTGGGCGACAAAGTCTGGTTGCATTTGCAAAAGGAACGCCTTACTGGAGCCTATCGGAAATTGAGACCACTCCGATATGGTCCTTACACCATTACTAAGGCTATGGGAGACAATGCATTTGAGCTCAGCATTCCCCCATTCCTAGGCCTGCACCCAGTGTTCAATGTGGACCGCCTTCGGCCATACTTTCCACCATTGCTGGACACATCCGACATTGCAGAACAGCTCCAGCCCACAGAATTAAATCCAGATTGCATGGAACAAGCTGCAACTGATCGGATCATGGACACACAGATCAAGAACACTCGCCAACAGAATATCCAACTGTATCGAGTTGTCAAGCAGGCCAACTCCTTCAGCAGGGCAAGTGGTTCACCAGGGAACAGGTTCAGCAGAAGTTTCCTCATCTCATGGGGGAGCTCAACGCAATGGGGACCATTGCTTCCTAAGGGGGGAGGAATGATCCAGGTGGATATTGGTGGCCACATGCCAAGTCCACCTGGAGCCCCACCATTATCTTTCTCAGCATTTTCAGTTTCCTTAATTGTAGCACAACTTACTATTTTTAGCAGTTTTTCGGGTCCTAAACTTCCGGAGCCGTTTTGAGGCCCTAAACAACGTTTTTTGGGGAATCCGGGGGCAACATGGGTCCACACAATGGACTGATGTTGCCCGTTCCGACAATGATAGTGCTCGAATAGATCTTTATAATGAGCTATTGTACGTGTCAAACAGAGATCATATGCTAAAGTTACGACCCTGGGAAGTTGATGTACCAACTTCCCCCCAATCGGGGCCCACAGTTTGGTGTTTCATCTCCTAGGGTTAGGTTTTGGAATGTGAAGGGTTTTTCATTGTTTCTCAACAATAAATAGGCCTTCGAGCCTCATTGTAACACAGTTCAGAGGCATGTAGCCATCACATCTCTTCTCAGAGATAAGCTACCATCGCCCTAGCTAGTCTATTTCCATTTCTGATTGTAAGCATGTTTCAGTATTTTCCATTACTGAAATGAAGTATTATTTCCGCTGCATCCTTGTGTATATGGTTATCTCTGTAATTTGTTGCATTCCTGTTTGAATCCGGATCAGATTCTGAATTTAAAAAATTCATGAATTGTGACTCGGCCAAATAAGTATGGGATAAGCTAGTTAGCTTATACGATGGGGACTCCAAACTTAAGAAGGAAAAGCTTCAAACTTATAGAATGCAATTTGAAAGTCTGAAAATGGATGATGAAGAAGATATTGCATCATACTTTCTCCGAGTAGCTGAAGTGGTCAACTCTCTTAAAGGATTGGAAGAAAACATTGAAGGAGGCACTATTGTTCAAAAGGTCTTAAGATCTCTCCCAGACAGATTTGAATCCAAAGTAAGTGTTATAGAAGAAATGACGTACCTAGATACTCTCAAGATGGATGAACTTCATGGAATCCTCATTGCCAATGAGATGAGAAAAGGAAGCCCAAGTTCCAAAGATGCAACATTCAAGGCCTCAAAATAAAAAAAGGGAAAAGAATGGAAACCAGTAGTGATGACTCCGATGTTGAATCCGAATTCACACAATTTGTATGAAGACTAAAGAAAGGATCTAAGCTAAAAGGTAAGTACATTATTATTTGTTTCAAATGTGTAAGAATAGGCCATTATGCTGCAAAATGTCCTCTTAAGCATGATAGTGATGGTTAGGAAAATTCTAAAAGGATGGTATACAAAAAGAAAAGACTCAATAAGAAGAATTTCTTCTCTAAGAAAGATGAGTCTGATGAAGGTGAATTTTTTGTCATAAAAGAGAAATCAACTAATCAGTTCCCTCACCGTAAAGGAGGTAATGACTAATGATGAATCAGATGAAGAAAATGACCATGCTGGAAGCTAAGAGGTATTATTCATGGCATTCGCAAATGATGACGATTCAGGTCTAGAAGGAAATGTAGATGAATTGTTAATGAGTGTCATTGAAGAAAATGAGAAATTACGAAATAAAATAATCTCTCTCAAGGTAGAAAATGAGGAAACAAAAGAAGGGAAGACCTCTTGAAAAATAAGCTAAAAGAAAAAGAAGAAATTTGTGAAGAATGTGAAGCCGAAATAGTATCTCTAAGGAAGGAATTGGAGCAAGTCAAAAATGGTTGGGAAAGCTCTCAAATACTTGACATTATCCTAAATAATCAAAAACCTCAACATGAAAAATCTAGGATAGGTTTTAAAGGACAATCATCAAGTACATACTTTCCAACAACCAAAAAGAAGAAAGATTATTTCATCAAAGACCAATCTCAAATCCAAAGAATGAAGAGAGAGTAACTCCAAGGAAGAATGTTGATTCAAATCATGGCTATTACAACAGGTACAAAAATATATTTTTTGGGCATTGTTTTTATTGTAAAAAGTTTGGTCACCAAGCTAAACATTGCATGGCCTGTAAGAATGAAACACCAAAATTGAAGGATAAAAAAAACAAACCATATGGCCTCAAAGGGTGAGGACAAATCAAGACGTACAACTCTTTTGATCCCTTGGCCAAATTTAATCCAATTTTCTCATTATGTAATGATAATGGACATAATGAACAAAATTGCCCCCTCAAAAGAAGAAAATCAAAAAATGAGAATCCCAACATGGATAAATGTGGCCTAGCTCTATGTTCTCATAGTGATGAAAATCATTGGTTTGTGGATAGTGGGTGCTCCAGACATATGTCAGGGGACAAAAGGAAGTTTGTCTCATTAAACAAAAAGGAAGGAAATGTATCCTTTGGAAGTGGATCTGCCAAAATTGTTGGAAAAGGAATTGTTAACCTTATTAATGGAAAAGGAAAGGCTCAAAATGATTTGCTAGTAAACGGGCTCAAACAGAATCTCCTGTGTTAGCCAAATCTATGACCATGGACATAATGTTGTCTTTAGCACTAAATATTGTGAAATAAGAAACTGTTCCTCGGAGGAACTTGTGGTGAAAGAAGTTAGAACATTAGATAATGTCTACATTCTAAAAAAAAATCAAGAAGATAAAATGTTACTTAAGTCAAATACATGAAAGTTGGTTGTGGTACAAGCGACTTGGAATTACAAGTTTCAATAACTTGATCAATATCAACAAGATTAATGTAGTACGAGACATCCCAAAGTTATTCAAGCCAAATCAAGGAGTATGTGGTCCATGTCAACATGGAAATCAAACTAGAACCAACCACAAGACCAAGGAGTTTTCTACATCAAAACCTTTGGAGATCATCCATGTTGCTTTATGTGGACCAACTAGAACTCTGAAACTCCAAGGAGAAAGGTACTTTGCTTTATTTGTTGATGACTACACTAGAATGATGTGGGTATATTTCATAAAATATAAATCCGAAGCATTTGAGTGTTTTAAGAATCTTAAAGCTCTTGTAGAAAATGAAAAGGATTCTAAGATTAAATGTCTTAGAACAAATAGAGGGGGAGAATTCACATCAAAAGAATTTGATGAATTTTGTAAAGTACATGGAATCAAAAGAGAACTCTCTGCTGCCAAAAAACCCAAGCAAAATGGGGTAGTTGAAAGAAGAAACTGAATAGTTCAAGAAATGGCAAGAAAAATGTTAATAGAAGCTGACTTCTAGCTAAAATTTTGGAGAGAAGCGGTTGGGACAATTGTTTATACCTTGAATTGAACTCAACTAAGACCAAATAATGAGAAGACTCCTTATGAATTATGGAAAGGAAGAACTTCTTTAGTAAAATACTTCAAGATTTTTGGAAGCAAGTGCTTCATAAAACTCAATGATGGCTCACCAAGAAAATTTGATTATCAGCTTGACGAAGGGATATTCCTTGGATATTCTACAAGGAGAAAATCCTACAAGTGCTACAATAATCGACTATGGAAAATAGTGGAAAACATTGATGTGAAGATTGATGAAGACCTTCCAGAAAAAGAAATTGAAGATCATGAAGTTGACCCTCTCATTGAAGAAGAACCTGAAAAAGAGGAAAAAGATCAAGAAAAACACAAGGAAAAAGAACCATCTCAAATCCCGTCAAAGATGAATTTTCTCCAAAAACATCACCCAGAATAGTAGATTATTGGCAATATAGATGAAGGATGACAAGTACACCAAAGAAAAATTATGTTGATCTCCTATCTATGGTAGAACCAGAAACATTTACTCAATCAAGTAAAGATCCTCATTGGGTAAAAGCCATGGAAGAAGAAATTTCTCAGATTGAGAAGAATGAGACATGGGAGCTGGTACCTCATCCAAAGGATAAAAATATAATTGGAACCAAGTGGGTGTTCAAAAACAAAAAGAATGAAGATGGACAAATAACCAGAAATAAGGCAAGGCTTGTTTGTAAAGGTTATTCACAAATTGAAGGAATCAACTTTGAAGGAACCTTTTCACCAGTAGCTCATGTGGAAGCTATAAGGATGTTCTTGGCATTTTCTTGCTCAAAAGGATTTAAAATCTATCAAATGGACATAAAATCAACATTTTTGAATGGGGAACGCAAGGAAGAAGTCTACATGGGGCAACCAGATGGGTTTAATCTAGAAGAAGGAAAAGACTTTGTTTGTAAGTTGAAAAAGGAATTATATGGGTTGAAACAAGTTCCTATAGTTTGGTACACAAGATTGGATCACTATCTATAACAATAAGGCTTCAAGAAGGGGGTGGCAGGAAGTAATCTCTACATAAAGATGGATGAGGATAAGTTACTAGTCACTCTTGTCTATGTTGATGATCTGATTTTTGCTAGTAACAATGATGAGATGAGCCATGAGTTTGCGCAAAATATGTCAAAAGTGTACGAGATGTCAATGATAGGAGAGTTATCTTACTTACTTGGACTACAAGTATCTCAAACCACGATAGGCATGTTCATATCTCAAGAAAAACATCTTAAAGACATGCTTAAATGATATGGAATGGAAGAATGTGCACCCATGAGCACACCTATGACCACAGATTACAAATTAAGCAAAGATGATGACTCTCCTTCGATAGATGCAACTCATTACAGGTCAATAATTGGATCCCTCCTATACTTAACTGCTACGAGACCTAACATTATGCAAGTAGTAGGAATGGTGGGAAGATTTCAATCAGCTCCTAAACAATCCCATTTGTTGGTTGTAAAAAGAATTCTTAGATACTTGAAAGGAACACATGATTTCAGTATTTGGTACCCTAAGAGCTCAACACTTATTGTGACTACATACATTGATGCTGATTGGGCTAGAAGTGTTGATGATAAAAAAAGTACTAATGGAAATGCATTCTTCCTAGGAGATTGTATGGTATCTTAGGTCAGCAAAAAAAACATCCATACCACTATCTATAGTTGAAGCCGAGTATATAGCTACTGTAGATTTTTGTACTCAAATATTATGGATGAAGGAAGCTTTGAAAGATGTCAACATAGGTACAAATCAACCAATCACCATCTATTGTGATAACACAAGTGCTATCAGTCTCAACGAAAATCCAGGGATGCACTCAAAGACCAAACATATGCCAATCAAGTATCATTTCCTTCGTGAACAAGTAGCTAAACAAAACATCATCTTGGAATATATCAATACTAAGGAGCAGATAGTTGATATTTTCACAAAACCTCTTCCTCGAGAAGTATTTGAATATCTTCGCCAAAAGATGGGGGTTATTTCTCTAGCATCACATTAAGTTAATTCATAAAGATATTGCTTGACAAGGCGAGAAGTTTGACAGGGGGAGTCCTTGTGCACTCTTTTGCCGTTGATGTCAAAGGGGGTGAGAAGAATAATATTGCCATCAATGACAAAGGGGGAGATTGTTAATCTAGGTTGTCATTGATGTCAATATAGTAGTGTTTGTGATGGCAAATTCTTTGATACGTGATTTCCCATTGATCATAATGCTCATAGTGATGAATGTTTGATATATGATGATATGATGAGATGGAGGACGCAAGTGGATTGAACAACAGGAGGTCAATTGAATAGAAATTGAATAACAATTGAACAAAAAATGATGCATGAGGTCAATTTATCAACAATTGAACAACAAATGACATAGTAGATCCAATAAAGCAATAAGAGAAAGAAGCCAAAGAGTAAGATGAAGAGTTTATCGAAAGCCATCAAAGAAACAAGTCATCAGAGCAAGAGAAGTAGGTTATCGCATATTCCCAAGGGTAAGTGTTATCGAAAGAACAAAGATCAACAACGATAATAGAGGAGTAAAGAAGAAAACTATCAAAAGAGCAGAAGAGTGAAGAAAGTCACAGGAACAACAACTATAGGAAGAGTGGGGGTAGGAAAGTATGGACTTCCTTGATTGTGGCTGAAGTCCCACACTCAATCCTAGCCATCGATCTCATAGTCAACCCTTAGATCATTGTCAACTTTGGGGGTTAAGGCCATTTTTAATCCATGTGCTAGTCGAAGTCCCGCAAACCATCGATTAGATAAGGTTGTGGACCCGATGAATTTATTAACAACTGTTTAATGTAATATTGCATCCACAATATCGTAAGTTTTAAAGGGATGTTAAAACCTATAATTGTGATAGAGTTGTGGACTCGATGGATTCATTAAAAATAGTTCATTGAATATCGTATCCACTCCATCGGAAGACAGAGCATGTGCACACTTTTAAAACCTCTGATTTTTTATAAAATTGCGATTGCGGGATTAAAGGTGATGATGTGGCATGTGGGACCTCCACGTGGAGAAGAAGGACAATTCACAACTCGTGAATTTGAATTAGCATAAGAAAGGAAGCCAAAGTTCAAGCGAATGGTAGAAAGAAAGCCGAAGGTCGAGTGAGCATAGAGGAAGCCGAAGGGCCAACGAAAGACAAAGGTAAAAACATTCTGTTGATTGGGTTAATCTTTAAAAAGGCTCAGACCTGTGATAAATTTATTGATGGAAGAAGTACATAATGCAATTTTGAAGAACAATTATGTGAAAGGAAATAAGGTTTCATCTGTCATCGTTTGAAGGGAGTAGTAGACAACACCAACATTGAAGTGATTATGAGTTTGTTTCTTGGAAGTAAGATATCATGACAATAAGAAGGAGTCACTCCCAAAACAGTTACCGCAACGCAGATCTTGGAGACATTATTGGAGATCATGATGGCTATTTGAAATCATCATAAGGTAACTTTGCAGACTCTGTGTGGGAAATATGAAGAATTGTGAAGACTCCTTTATATGAAGATAGGTTGTCATTGATGTAGTAGTGAAGCTGTAGATTGACAAAACACAATGAAGAAGATTTTGATAGTAGTGTAATACAATCAAAACATTTCTTGACAAAGAAAAACTATAGGGTCGGAGCCCTTGGGGTTGGTGCCTCAGAATTGGAAGGATTGGTGTCCTTGGAGTTGGTGCTCCTAAACACAAGGTTGGTGCCTTGAAGAAGATAGGCCTAGAGCCCTAGAGGTTGGAGCCTCATAAATGACAAAGTTGGTGCTTGGCAACAGATTGGATCCTTATATATATTGTACCTAACTTATTGTAAAGATTATATTAATAAAATAATTTATTCCTATTTCTCATTTTGTGTTCTAAATATAAATAATTTAACTGGTAAAAATAACAATTGATAAGAAATATTGATTTACCCCCCTCTCAGTATTTCCAATAGTACCTTCTTTCTCTTTCCTTGCTGATGCGATAGGAGTTTGATAATCTTTTGACCTGGTATCCATGTTGATTGGGGTACTCATCATGAACACTTGTGAACCTGAGGAAGTGGATGACTGAGGCTGGTCTACCATTTGAGTTTGCTGGGACAAAAAGGGCTCTTTCAGGATAGCTGGGGTCCCTTTGAGCAAGCGACTAACTTCAAACCATCTGGGACAATCCTTAGTATAGTGATCCTCCTCACAGATGAGGCATGGATACTTGGGTTTCCATTGCGAAGCATCACCAATAGATGACTTAGGAGGACCCTGTTTTGGGGCATCATCTTTACCCTTTCCTTTTCCTTTCTTCTTACCTTTAGAGGATTTGTTTGATGCAGTAGACTGGACAACGTGAACCCTCGAGGTTTTCCCAGGGCCAAATGCATTGCGATAGGAATCATTGGGAGCATTGTTGGAGACCGAATTTTGTTTGGAAGAATATTTTGTAGGGGTCTGAGTCACTGAACCAATTACTCCATCAATAAGAGGGGTAACCAGAGACTTATATGTCGTCATATCAGAATGATGGTCTAGGCGCATCAGATAACACATCATATAACATTCTAGACTGTGAATAGACAAGGTCTAGATACTAAGCACGCGTGATGACTTATTCCTTAGTGACGCATCCACCCATAGCACTGTCCTCATAAATCATGTTGACAAATGATTTGGTGAACCACTCGGTTAAAAACTGATCAACAATTTCAAACTTAATCAGACGGAGCCTACATCTCCATTCATGGATGTGATCGGAGATGTGAGTCACAGTGTCTTGCTTGAGCAACGTTAATAGATGGGTGCCAGTTTCATAGTGAACCGGTAGCTGTAAATGTGTGAGAAAGGCCATGGCATGAGTGTTAAAGTCATGATAGGTATTCTGAGGTAGCTCGATATACCATTTGGCTACAACCCCTGTAAGAGTTCATTGGAAAAGGCGAAGACGAATGGAATCATCAATGTAGGAATTTGAGGAGCACTAGAGGTGATATGTCATCACGTGGGCTTGAGGATCCTCTTTTGCTTTTCCTTCAAACTTTGGACAATCACTCTGAATATTGGATGGAATTGGAGGCCAATATGGAAAATGAAGAATTGGGTCATTCATGAGTCTAGACACATCTGGAAATTCCAGCGTAGCCAAGAATGGAAGTTGAGTATTGAAAGGTATTTTAGGTCGATAAGGGGGCCCAACTGGCGGGGCCCATCCATGCTGGTAAGGATTTTGTCCATAAGGAATTTGATTTTTCCCCCACTGTATGGAGGATTCTAACCCTGAAAGCCTTGAAATTGTCTGACCAGAGGTTGCTGATAAGCAATATACGGGTTAAAAGGCTATTGAGCCTATTGGTCTTAGACGGATGGATTTTGCACCTGATGTCCCTAAGCATAAGGGTTTTGGACCTACTACCCCTGGACGAACGGGTTTTGGACCTGTTGCCCTTGGACGTAAGGAATTTTCACTTGCTACCCTTAGACATAAGGATTTTGGACTTTTTTTCCTTGGAAAAAAGGAGGTTGAACCTGTTTCCCTTGGACATAAGGATTTTACCCCTGCTGTTGTAGGACTTGACCCTGGCCTTGCCCTTGTAAGGGTTGACCCTGTTGATATGAGTACAAGGGTTTTTGCTACCTGGTTTGACCTTATTGTTGCAAGGGTTGACCTTGTGGTTGTAAAGGCTATCCCTATGGCTACAGAGGTTGAACTTGCAAAGGCATAGGCTAGGATTATTGCAGTGCATACTACATTGGTGGCTGCATGGTTTGCCGCAACTGTTACAAGGGTTTCCCCTGTGGTTATTGCAGTTGTCCTTGCTGCGACATCATCTGTACTTGCTGTGTTATGGATGGCCCTTGTTGTGACGAAGATTTCCCTTACTGCTGCATGGATGGTCATTGCTGCAATGAGGTTTGCCCTTGCTACTATAGGAGTTGTCCTTGTTGCTGTAAAGGTACTTGAACAATTCCCATAATGAAAAATTTAAATTTCTCGAACTGTATCTGGCCATACCCATTGGGGGTAGCAAACGGAAGGCCTTGACTCATACACAACATGTCGCTTACACAAGTATGGTTGGCCTAATAATACATCACAAACATCAGGAGGTGCAACATCACACAATACCTCATCTGTGACGGGCTTGATGCTATAGGGAAGGTGACATTGCTAGAGGACTTGGAGATCTTGTCCTTGGTGAAGCCACCCGATGTTGCACGGTTGTGGGTGTGGTATGGTCAATAGGCCCAGCCGGTTCATAACCTCTATTTAAATGAGGTTATTTTGGTGGCCACTATTGAGATTTAATTGTAGCAGTGAACCCTTCACCCACATTTTTTAGTGGAAAAGATGCTCCCCCTCCTCTAAATCTTTTGCCTCATTCTTTTGGATCTTGGTGGTGGCAAGAGTGGCACTGCACTCTGTATCAATGATCTGCTTCCCTTTGTCATTCCTCTTGTCAGGTTCTGACTGAGGGTTAGAACATGCATTTTATTCTAAAGCCTTCAACTTGGCCACTAGCAATTGCTTGGCCCGACACTCACTTGTGTTATGAGTGGGGCCCTTATGGAACTCACACCACTTTCATGTGTCCTTCATTGACTTCGTGGTGTTGTAATTTTCTTGCGGCTTTGACAGACTGTATTGGGTCACACTGTCTTGGCCTTTTTATTAGTTCTATGGTTTGGGGAAGCCTTTCCCTTACTTCAGAATCGCAGATCCAAAGTTTGGCTTCTTCTGTTTAAACTTTTGCTTGATCTTGACAATGTATCGGTATGTCGTGCCAAGTGACGAGATGTCTAGAAACTCCATCTAATCCTAGATATACCTATGTAAGAAATCATGATATTTGAGTACCAAATGCCGCTTAGAATCCTTGATACCCAACTTTGTGCGAAGGGTACGAAAAATAGTGGTAAACTATGGCACGTCTTGGTCCTTTCCTTGCCACAACATGGTCCACTTTATGTATTTATCCTCATAGCTTCTAACATGGTAGTAATACTCCTTGATGGGATCCTAGAATGAATTCCAAGTGGGTGCAACTGAAAACAATGAGCCCGTACATTCATCCTTCTACTCGCAGTAAGTTTCTTACCAATCCTTGACATGGGGGCCGACTTTGAGAAGTCCAAAATTGATCTTTTCCTAGCTCGAAAAATCATGAATAGAAAAGTATCCTTCTAGCAGATTTAACCATTTATCTCTGGAATTTGCATCTATCTGACCCTCAAATATGGGAATGTCAAAGCTAACTTGTACCTTAAAGGGTGTGGTGCTTCCAGAGTAGCTTGTCGAGGTGGATGCATCGCACCTGGGTAGTCACTAAATGATTTGGAAAAAGTTGTCCATCATCACATTCCTTTGAGGTTTGAGGGCTTCTTAAAGAAGGATTTTGATAGGATCTTCTACCCCCGTCTTTCTTTTAATATTCCATGGGAGGCCATCTGGATTTGTGAGGTTGGTCTTGCAAAGGTTTAACCAGTTCAAGCCATAACTCTTTATATGTCGACCTTGTTGGGGACATGCAAAGAAAAATAGAGAAAGAGTAGACAGATATGATACCATTGATTTAGATTTATGTAGGAACACAATAAATTACATATATAACCATAGATACAGAGATGTATCAGAAATAATACTTCATTTCATTAATGTAAAATACTGAAATATGCTTATAAACAAAAATGGAAATAAACTAGCTCGGGCGATGAAAGCTTATCTCTAAGGAGAGATGTGGCGGCTACATGCCTCTGAATTGTGTTACAATGAGGCTCAAAGGCCTATTTATTATTAAGAAACAATGGAAAACCCTAAACATCCAAAAACCTAACCCTAGGAGATGAAGCGACAAACTATGGGCCCTGTTTGGGTAAATTGGTACATCAACTTCTCAGGGTCGTAACTTTGGCATACGATCTCCGTTTGACACACACAATACCTCGTTATAAATATCTATTCGAGGAATACAACTTTCGAATGGACACCATGGGTATGAATCCCATCTTGGCCCTTTTTTCCCAAAAAACGTCATTTACTGCCTCAAAACGGCTCTAGAAGTTCAAGACCCGAAAAGCTACCAAAAATAGTAAATTGTGCTACAATTAAGGAAACTGAAAAAATGAAAGAGATAGTTGTGGGGGTCCAAGTGGGATAGGTGGGTGGCCACCAACATCCACCTGTATCAACAACAATCATAAGACTTGACTAAAGCCCTAACACATGTTCATAGGGAGCATGTGAATCATTTTCGAATTCTACATGAAAAACATTGTTGGCATAGTAGACATTGTGTCATGTTGTCTGTAGAAGATTCAAGAGTAAGCATCAAAAGTTTCCTGGGTTCCTAATGCTTATTTTGAAGGTATATTTTAGCTGATCATGACTATCAATTGTTAGCATGATAATTAAAGGGAGAGAGTGAAATTTGTTGAATTTTGTAACTATGGTCAATACTTATAATATATATTTTGCAACTTGATGTATTTATATTGATTATTGTAAAGCATATTTAAATGCTAAAGTCAAAAGAAAAACATATTTGGAGTCAAAGTCCCCTTGCAACTTTTAAAAGAAGAAAATTTGAATTTTGAAATAGAAATTTTTGGCTCCAAGTTTTTCAAGTCAACCTCCCTCCAAGTCAACTCGGCCTAGGGAAAAGGACACAATAATTTGACCCAACATATCACTATATAAAGGCATCTCAACCTCATTCTCTTGGCAACAATTCACACTTCCTCAAGAAGGAAATTTCTGGGAATCTTAGAAAAGATCAAGAAGGACAAGGAGGATGAAAAGGAAAATGAATTTCATCTCTTTCTCTCTCTCAAGCTAGCGCATGTGTATAGTTTATCTCTTACAGTTTGCATATTTTTTGGGCAATTCTATTATGGGGGGCTGAAATAATGGGAAATTACAAGGGTTGAAATTATGGGGTTACTAGTAGTTGTAGGAGGGCTGAAATTATAGGTTAGATTAGGCATAGTGAAGTGTTAGAATAGATTGGGAGGCTTGACTTGGAGGGTTTGACCATAGGTATAGGTGTGTCTCTTGTTGAACAAAATAATTTCTTTATTGAAAATGTTGTTGGGTTTTTCCCCTTGGTGGGTTTTCCAAGGGTAAATATTGTCTTCTCTTAATGCATTGTGATATCTATTGTTCTAATTTTATTGTATGGTTGCATTTCTAAAATATAATCTTTGAATGATATATTTGAATAATTTAAAAGAAGATCAAAATCAAAACAAATTATCAGTGTTTCAAAAATATTGTGCTGGAATATATTGCACTTAGAAAATCAACATGGTATCAAATATTTGGAAGGAAGGAACACAAATATCACCTTTGAAGAAACCCTACATTGATATCACTCTTTTTTTTTTTTTTCATCCATGGCTTCTTCTATGAAATTTGATAACAAGTTGGAAGGAGCTTCAAACTTCAAAGCTTAGAAACTTATAATTGATTTTATTCTTGCAAAGAACAAAGTCTTGGATATGGTGATAAAGAAAGTTGTAGAACCAGTAGATACTGCAGGAAAGGAGAAGTTTAAAGAGGATGACATCACCAAGATGAGTCTTATTGTAGAATCCATCAGAGATCATCTCATCCCCTATATTTAAAAACTTGATACCTCCAAGAATATGTATGATGTCCTAACAAATCAATTTACTATCAAGAATGTTGGTCAAGCCATGAGCCTCAATAATTAACATGATGTATCAATGGTGAATCATGACACTGTAGCTTCATACTTTGTAAGGATTTCTAAAATAAAACCCCATATTCAGGAAGTTAGAGAAGTTATTTTCAATTAATATCTCACAACTACAATTCTCAATGATCTACCTAGATCATGGGATGCATTTGTAGTAGGTATAAGCATCAGGACGTGAACTCCCTCAATTGAAGAATTATGGGCCTCTTCTGCTCAAGAAGAATCAATGCTTATATTGAGAGATAGAAAGGAAGAAGCTTCTCAAGAAATTGTAGCTCGCTTCAAGAAGAAAGGAAAGAAGTAGTTTGGCTCTCAACACAAGAAGTTAGGAAGAATATCACCTCCTTCCCAAAGGAAGAAGGAAATGTCAAAGATTCAATGTTATGGTTGTCATGAGATGGCTAAAAACAAAAAGAGAAAGGGAAAGAAACATGCTTCCATAATTGATTTTGAGTATGAGCATCTAAAGAAGGCTAAAGGGGATATAGATTTATTTTACTTTTCTACTCTAGCAGGTTCTATTGTAGATGATGATGATATGTGGCTAGTAAATGGTGGTGCATCAAGACATATGATCAAAGATCATGGAAATCTCACTAGAATTATGGAAGAGAGGTTGTCCCAAAGGGTAGATATTGGAGATAACCACAACTATGTAGTCAAAGGAGTTGGAAAGGAATCCATTGATATGGAATCTTGTAATAATGTACACCTCAGAAATGCTCTATATGTACTAGGTTTGAAAAATAATCTAGTCTCTATGTCATGTTTAGAAGATAAATGAGATAGAGTAGCTTTAATGGATGGAAACATATTTGTATGGTCCAATACCTCTACTATAAATGATGCTTAGGTTATCAGGATTTGTGATGGAAGACCACATAGGCTCGTGAGTCAACCAAATCAAGTCCTAGTACATGATTAAATCAATCCAAGTCAGATATGGCATAGAAGATATGGTCACCTTCATTATAGAGCATTACTTGAATTGAATCAAATAGGTTTAGGCGTCCCTAAATTGCTGATAGATCATGAAGGTGTTCGTAAAGGTCTACACTTGGAAATAACATCAAGAAACCATTTCTAAGTAATGACAATAGATCTAAAGAAGTTTTAGATTTGATTTGATCTAATATATGTGATATGATGCCTATGAGATTACTTGGAGGTTCATTATACTATGTGACATTTATTGATAAATTCTCTTGTAAGACTTGAGTATATTTCATGAAGACCAAAGATGAAATCTTCACAAGGTTTCGGGAATTCAAAGATGAAGTAGAAAAATTGATAGATAAAATTTGGTAATGTAGGAGAATACACGTCAAAAGAACTTGTTGTTCTTTGTAATAAAAATATGATTAATAGGGAGCTAATTGTTCCCTATAATCCACAACATAATGGTGTATTAGAACGAAAGAACAAGTCCATTAAGGAATATGTCAAGGCCATCATGCATGATCATGATTTTCCATTTTTATTGTGGGGAGAAACATCATTGAAAATTGTATATAGTCAGAATAGAAGTCCTCAACGAATTCTAGAAGATATGGCTCCTAAAGAAATGTTCTTTAGACAAAAGCCAAAGGTTGTTCATATGGGAATTTAGTTGTCATATGGGAATTTGGTTGTCATATCTACATTCATATTACTTAGGATAAAAGGAACAAGATTGAACCTTAAGGAAAGAAATGCATTCCTTTTGTTAGAATGAATCATTAAATGCCTATAGGCTCTACAGTCTAGAGTAGTTAAGGATTGAGGTCAGTTGAGATGTCATTTTTGATGAGAACGTTTCATATTGGAAGTCTAAGGAAGTATCCATGGATTCCTATGATGATGTAAAGTAGGAGTATTTGAAGGAAGGGAATTAAAGTTTTACAGAATGTCCTGAAGAGATAGAAGGGCCTTTTGAGCCATTGGAATCAGTTGTTGTCCCGAAGATTAGAAAGAGACCAACATGGCTTTGATATACATTGGAAGAAACAAAAGGACATGTAACTTCTGATGGAACATCCAGAGAAATTAAGAAACTTAAAAGGTTATATATCTATGCAACTCCCATGACTATTATTATTAATGTAGAGCCTTCCACTTATGAATAAGTAGTTAGCCAACAAGTCTGGAAGAAAGTTATGAATGAAGAATACCAATCTATCATGAAAAATGATGTTTGGGAAATTGTGCCAAGGCTGGAAGGGAATTCAGTGGTGAATTCCAAGTAGATATACAATATCAAACATGTTACAGATGACAGTATTGGAAAATACAAGGCATGATTTGTGGCTAGAGGGTTATCCTAGAAAGAGGGAGAAGATTATGATGAGACCTTTCCTCTTGTTTCCATATACACCTCCACTAGATCCATTATTTCTCTTGTTTCTTTGTTAGAATGGAATTTACATCAGATGGATGTGAATACTACTTTCCTCAATGGTGTGCTTGAGGAATAGTTGCACATAAATAACCTTAAGGTTTTGAGGTGCATGGAAAGGAATCTCATGTTTCC
Source organism: Pinus taeda (assembly GCA_000404065.3). NCBI lineage: Eukaryota > Viridiplantae > Streptophyta > Pinopsida > Pinales > Pinaceae > Pinus > Pinus taeda. The sequence continues at coordinate 15,392 of APFE030689444.1, read as the reverse complement.
AAGTTAAAGAAGGCCTTGTATGGACTTAAGCAAGCTTCAAGAGCTTGTATGAATTGATAACTATTTAATGAGTCTCGATTTACCAAGAGCAATGTTGATCCAAAGCTCTATTTGAATGTTGTGAAAAATTCACATGTGATCCTATTGCTATATGTTGATGATTTTATTCTAACAAGTGCTTAACTTCTTATTATTTAGTGCAAGAAAAAATTGGCTTCTGAATTTGATATGAAGGATCTTGGGTCGATGCATTATTACTTGGGACTAGAAGTATGGAAGAAACCTGACACAATATTCTTTGGTCAAAGAAAGTATGTTATTGATATCCTTGATAAATTTGGCATGATGGACTATCAATCCATGGCTACTCCCATAGTGACTAACTTGAAGAAGTTAAGAGGCTCCAAATCCAATTTGGTAGATCCATCTATGTACCGATAATTGATTGGTTCATTGATGTATTTGGTTAACACCAGGACATACATTTTTTGTTGTTGTGAACACCTTGAGTAAGTTCCAGGTTGAACCAAGACATGAGAATTGGATTGCAGCAAAGCACATCCTGAGATATCTATGTGGTAATGTGAATTATGGATTAAAATATGTTGCAAATAAGGATGTATCACTTCAGGGAGATCCAAATGTTCACTCGGTAGAAGTGTTTATGATAGGAGGAGCACTTCAGGGGTATGCTTCATCTTGGGCTCCACTATGATATCTTGGATGCGAAGGAAGAATAGATATATCATGCTTAGCACTGTATAAGCATAATATATTGTATAAAATGAAGCATGTACATAAGAAGTGTGGCTTCAAAAGTTGTTATCAAGATTGTTCGACCAAGATATGGAACCGACTGTGGTACACTATGATAATCCAATCTATGTGAAGCTTTCATAGAATATTGTGTTCCATTATAGGTTGAATCATATTGAGATCAAGTACCACTACTTATGTGACATGGTACAAAGGAGAGTGATAAGGCTTGAGTACATCTCCATTGATGAGTAGACAACTAATGCTATGATAAAGTCATGGCCCATTGAGAAGTTCATAGACAAAATGGGTCTTGTCAATATTACCCCTCTCATCAAGGGGAAAAGTGATTTCCTATCATTTACTTGTCAACACAGGGGTTTTATAAAACTTGCGAAGCGTGCGTGCAATATATCTGATAGAAATTAACTTCCAATTTAGATCAATCTAACTACTAAACCAAATAATGATAAACCAAATTCACCTATTCTAATTCAACATTCAATTCAAAGGAGATTATAGTATAGTGTTTGGAATTGAAATCTTAATCTACCACACTTGTAGGAATTGAAATCTTCATCTACCACACTTGTAGGAATTGAAGTCTTAATCTACCACACTTGCGGGAATTGAAAAGCACACCATTCTTTCAAAAATGAAATTGCATGAAATTGAATCTACTCTAAGGGATCATGTGTGCATTATCAAATTAGGATCCTATGAAATGAATAATCAAAACCACATGATATGAAATGAAAGAAAAACAATAATTCTTAACCCCTAGATATGAAAGCTGTCATGCGGAAATAGTTAATATTGCGACAAAACCAACCTCCCTAGAAGCCTAAGACTTTCTAGTGACAAACAAGACAATTAAGAGCAATCCTTCTCTAAACATGCATTATCATACGATAAACCAAGTGTTTTCGATCCTACCTGAAGTCCAACGCTGTTGTAGTAGTCTAGCCTCGTCGATCCAGATGAGCTCCTCCTTCACTTCGAAACCTGCATACACTAACAATCAAACGATTACATAACACCTGAATATCTCATAAAACAAAACATATTCAACATATAGACCAAGGAGTATATGAAACAATTCATTAACAACAAATCATTGAGAAGAATGGACTTATTTGTATTAATAGGAAACAAAAGAAACCATTACAACCTGAGCCTTGGTGTTGTGCAAGTTCCTCCCAGGGTCGAGCAAGAGTTTTCCTCTACTTTGACAAGCTCACCCACTTCCAAATGAAACAAGAAAGGATGGTAATCTCTCCTCACAAGCTTACAATGGAAGTCCTAATTCCAGCAGCATCTACCCTTTGGAATGTTCAGCTTTCAACCTCCCCTCCCTTGGCCCAATGCCTGTATTTATAGTGTTCTAGAGGAAGTTATTCAGTTCCAACATCAATGGGAAACTCCCTCTTTTG
>APFE030689442.1:0-24276 GCA_000404065.3 Pinus taeda | reverse complement strand
ATATATGTATGTATATAGATATGTATCAAAGCTTGGTTTTACAAAACTTGTGCCCAAGACACATATGGCCACACAACCTGTCATATGAAAAAATATACATACAGTCAAAATATGGCTATATATATAAGCCTCCTAATAGACTAATCATGATGCTCATGATAGAAATAAATCACACAAGACATCTTGCATAGTAGCCAACTGATACGACCAAGCACACCAATAATGGGACATTCCAATCTCATAGGGATTTGGTCAACACTAGTCTAGACTATGCCCTGGGTAAACCCCTCCATTTGTTGCTCAACCTTTGTGAGAGTCTCAACCACATTGAGATCCTACAATACCTCATGTCCCTCTGCAACAACTTGTACTCCTACTGGTGCATATTGTGGTTCTCATGCATGCTAAAGATAGGAGAAACCCAGAGGTCAAATAGGTTCAATATCTACATGTGAAAAAATCAATAGTTTAATCTCAGATAAATAAAAAATTATAAAATTGTAAAACTTTAAAACCTCAAAAAAATATCAAAATGTTTCCTCTTTTACCTATGACACCCCATCCCCTGCCATTAAGAAGCACAAGCTCTAAGTCTCCATGGAAATCTTCCCTACATATGGATAGTCCTCAATTATAATGAGTTTCAAGCGCAACAATGAGAAGAAGATTGGTGTGAAGCTCATCAATGATAGACCTGCATCACTCGACATGAGATCCACCCATCTCCTCATCTGTGGGACTCTCAGATCTACAGGATCAAGTGATATATGTTGTGGTCAGAGAAATAGAATCCTCTCTAAGGAAAAGTGAAATCAAGATCGAACCATAGTCAAAGTTCTTCAAACATCCATCCTTTTCCTTAGTCATGTGTTCCCTCATATTTGCTAGTACTCCGTTGCTCAAGTTGAATATTATCGGCTCCATACACTCTAGAGCATATTGTATATGAGACCTATGGACCAAATGTAGAGTATCACTACTGACAAATATAGAAATGATAAACAAGATCGTCCTCAAAGGTAAGCATACCACATCCTTTATCTCGATTTTCCCATCCTTGGTCAGTTGGGATTGAGGTCTACATTGTGCACCAATGTAATCCTTGACTGTCTCTCCACTCCTCCTCGAACCATATAATGAGATGAGAGAACCTTTCCTCGATAGACTTGTCAAGAATTATATTTAATCCACCTATATCTCAAGCATATGTGCTCCCAGTCTGAAGGCGTGTGCCAGAACATCCCATGCTCACACAAGATACTGCAATGGCTCCATCTGTTGCCTCATCCTGGGAATTGAGAATAATTTCAAGATCCCACAATCTCTCAATCCTTGGATAGTGGCTAGATCATTATCTGCATTCATATCTTGTTCCTCATGTTATATTTCTCTCCATATCTGAGCCATTTTTTCGGGTAGAAAACTGAAACATGACAAGAAGAATCATTAGAGTGAGTTTCATGCAAAAAATTGGAATATTTTGAGTCAAACATGCAATTTTTTTTGTAAATTGCGCCCAATGCACCCCCCTAAGGGCAAAAAATGCATTGTAGTCCCAATATAGTGCGGTTTTTTTCCTGCCTAGCACACCTTTTGACACTGTTGGGGTGTGGTGAAGTTAGGAAGAAAAATTAAAGACCTAAGTCCCTCAAAAATTGAGAAACATGCATGAAATGACAAAATGGAACCCTAGAAAGAAATAAGAAGGTGAGATCTCCTACCTAGAAGTTATGACACTCGAAATGATCCACCATATTAGCCACAATTAGTTGCAAATGAACAAGGGTAAAAAATACACAAAACTCATTCACCGAGAGGTAAAATGTGAAATGGTAAAAATCAATTACTTTTTTTTTCCTATTTATGGTCATTTTCATAATTAGTTTATTAATACTTTAATATTTTGACCTAAATATGATTCAATTTTATCATTAATCAGGTATTGTTTTTATATTTTGGTGATTTTTTGATAAGTTTAAAAATTGTTTAATAGATTTGATGATGTTTGTTGGCTTAGGGGGTCCTGACGCAGGTTCAGAGTTAGTTGTGCCAAACAAATCCCTAAAATACTGGCCCTTTTGGCATCAACTCATGGAGCGTGGACTCAAGTTTCACTCGAAGAAGTATGGGGGGATGATGGAACCAAGTTTCCACACCAAGAGATTAGCATGACATCGTTTTATGCCCTAAATCCACCTTCACGTAGATCAATAAGCCTTTATGGCTTATCAATATAGCTCCCTTTAATCAGCCTCTAGACCTCTGCGAAGGTATACGAATGCCTTTTGCAAACTTTGAACAGATTAATTAGCTGCTTATACGCATTAAGGGTTACTCTTAATCCAACAATTACTTAGATCAGACTAAGTGTTCGATAAAGTTAACATACAACAAGATAAGCTTCGTGAAAGCAGTTAACATCAATTGTGTTCATATAGTAATATAAATCAAATAAAGTTGTGCATCAATACAATATTATTTCATAAACCCATCATTTGTCACAGCATAAGCGAATTCAGTCATAACAGAAGTAAATAGATGAAACATGGTAATTTCTACAATAATCTTCTTTATTGAAAATTAGTTCAGCTTACAGACTCAAGAACCCCCTGTGTACTCAGGTGTAGGGGTCCGTGCACACAGTTGTGGACTCTACTTTAGGTCTGTGCACACACAGCTACAGAGCCTTTCTTCCTAATCTTCTACGCTAACTCTCTTGACTTCACCCATAGAAACTTCATTACTTCTACCTTAGACATCCTAAGACACAGTTATTTATACAATCCCATGGTCTGCGGACCATGGGTAGATCCTCAAATAGCCGACTCAACTTACATAAAGAAGGATAAAGCCATTTATGACACTTTAATTATTTATGTGCTCCGTGACCACAATTTGTGGACACTTTGCATATTTATACAACAAAAATTGGGCTTTTTCCCCAAAATTGACCCTAGGGGACTCCATCCCAACAGGTCCCCAACACAAAGATCGTGACTCACCCTCGAGTCACTTGGCTGGCATGGAGATATTACTGTGAAGATACCTCAGCTCCTATTCAATTATCTTCAGGTTCAGTTCAAAATAAACCCTTGCCACTTCTACCTTGGCATCGTGCACGCCCACAGCTAGCTTATATATATATATTATTATATCTATTATATATATAATATAATATTATATACTATAATATATATATATATTATAAGGAGAGAGAGATGATGAGAGAGAGAAGAGAGAGAGAGAGAGAGATCTATATAAAACAAAATAACTTGAGTATGAATATTTCAAATGATATAACATATGGGCATAAATAAACTTGCATGGTTGTCAGGAGTAGGTCTAGGTTTCATGATTGATAGGACCTATGAAAGAATTAATGAATTGAAAAAAAAAAATTAACTCAAGGGTATCCTTGTGGGAGAATTCATAGGAAACTTGTTATAGTTGTAGGATAGATAAGAATAATAGTAAGAACCATTAGAATCGATTTTGTAATAAGAACTAACGTTGTTTGAAATCATTTGAAAGTTGTAAAATCTCTTTTTTTGTAGTGAAATTCTTCTTTCATTTTACATATTTTGGTAATTTAAAGAGAAATCATTTTGAACTCCTTGAACAATATATTAATATATTCTAATCTATCTATATCCTATATATCTATCTATTCTATCTATATATATTATTATATAATATATATATATTATATATATAATATATATATATATATATTTATTAGATAACAAAAATAACTTGGTATGAATATTTCAAATATATAAACATATGGGCATAAAATAAAACTTGCATGGTGTCATGAGTGGTCTTAGGTTTCATGATTGATAGGACCTATGAAAGAATTAACTGAATTTAAAAAAAAAAATTAACTCAAAGGTATCCCTTGTGGAGAATTCATAGGACTTTTCTAGTTTGTAGCATTAGATAAGATATAGTAATAACCATTAAATCGATTGTAATAAAACTAACGTTGTTAAAATCATTTGAAGTTGTTAAAATACTGTTTTAGTGAAACTTCTTCTTTCATTACATATTTGGGTATATAAGAGAAATCATTTTAAACTCCTTGAACATATATATCTATCTATCTATCTATTTATCTATCTATCTATTAATATATATATATACTTATATATATATATATATAGATAACAAAATAACTTGAGTATGAATATTTCAAATGATATAACATATGGGCATAAATAAACTTGCATGGTTGTCATGAGTAGGTCTAGGTTTCATGATTGATAGGACCTATGAAAGAATTAATGAATTAAAAAAAAAAATTAACTCAAGGGTATCCTTGTGGGAGAATTCATAGGCAACTTGTTATAGTTGTAGGATAGATAAGAATAATAGTAAGAACCATTAGAATCGATATTTGTAATAAGAACTAACGTTGTTTGAAATCATTTGAAATTTGTAAAATCTCTTTTTTGTAGTGAAATTCTTCTTTCATTATGCATATTTTGGTAATTCAAAGAGAAATAATTTTGAACTCCTTGATGAAGGAATAACAAATATTGATTTTATTGTAGCTTAAATTTCTTAGGTTTCAAAGTACATGATTGTCTGCTGCATATTTCCTAGTAAAACCACCTCTAGAACAGATAAGAAGTGTGGCACAGAGCATGGGCAATGATATTTTAAAAGAAAAAGTAATATGAGAAGACATGTAATTATAGGTTGCAAAGGAATTCCTAGTTAAAAAAATTTCTTTCAAAGGATTAGAACGATCAAAATCTAGGATAGAATATCACAATATTTTATAAATGAGAGAGAAATTAGTCTAAGAAACAAATAAATTTTTAAAAAAGAAGAAAGAATTTTTGAGAATATAAAATTAAAATGACAATAATGATGGTATGTTGGTTACTCCTAGACACCAGATAAGCATGAAAGAACTTAGGAGTAGTGTTGTAAAAATTCCGAGAAATATCCATTTTACACCAAATTTAGTTAGTGTGAATTTAATCAAGACCAAAGTCAATCTTGAGAAAATATAATTTCCTAGGAAGGAATTGTGTCTCGAACGAAAAATGACAAGAGAGTTTTGATTGGTGGCTATGTTTGCTAACTATAACTCCTATACGTATAGATTAATTTGAGTTGATGTGGCATGATGAACAAGAAGAATGTCTACTATATTTCCTGGAGTAGAACAACTGGATTAAAAAAATTTATGCTTGAGTGATGCAACCATAACTATGAGGGGGTGGGGGGATTTCTTAACCTGTATTTTACTAGCTTGATGTATTTTCTTTAAAAAAATTGAAAATATGCCATAAGTTAATGAATGATAATATAGGCATGATGAAAATGTCAAAGATGAAGTAGTGCAGAGATGCATGTTCACTGAGTAGATGGTAAAGAATAAGATGCTAGGTATATATAATAATGGATGTGCATGCATGAAGACTCTGAGGATTCTATTGTCCTAACATGATTCAAATCACTAATAGTGGGTAATGACAAACATGTGACTAGGAATAGGTTGACAACTAGTTTGGGAGCCAATGAAATCATTGTATGTGATGCTTATGGGAAATTGGCACAATTGAACCTATGACTGTTGACATGCATGTTGTACTAACATTGTAAGTGGACTAGGAAATAGCTTTCTAGTAGCCATTACTTCTCCACATTAGTGTCTTAGAAACATTGATTATGACTCCTCAACTTTGAGCGCATATGAAGTATTTTTGAATGTTTGATTAATTGCATGATATGAAGACATGCTTATGATATTTTGGGAAGGAATGATTATGCTTAAGACAATTATACTAACATGATGTGATCCAGGTGGATATTGGTGGCCACCTGCCTAATCCACTTGGACACCCACCACTATTTCTTTTAGTTTTCCAGTTTCCTTAATTGTAGCACATTTTACTATTTTTGGTAGTTTTGCAGGTCCTAAACTTTCGCAGTAGTTTTGAGGCCCTCAAAAAGGTTTTTTTTTGAAAATGGGAAAACATGAGGCTTTGATTCAAGTTTGCAACTAAAAGTTGTAGTCCTCATATAGATATTTCTAACAAGGTATTGTGCACATCAAACAGAGATCGTATGCCATGTTATGACCCTGGGAAGTTGATGTACCAATTTACCCAAACAAGGCCCATAGTTTTGGCACTTCATCTCCTAGGGTTAAGTTTTTGGATGTTTGTGGTTTTCCATTGTTTCTTCAGAATAAATAGGCCTTTGAGCCTCATTGTAACATAGTTAATAGGCATGTAGCGGCCACATCTCTTCTCAGAGATAAGCTACAATCGTCTAAGCTAGTTTATTCCCATTCTGTATGTAAGCATATTTTTGTTCTTTGATATTAATGAAATGAACTTTTATTCCTACTACATATTTGTACTTATGTTTATATCTATATTTTTTTGCGTTCCTACATAAGTTTTGATCAATGGTATCATAACATTATGCTCTTTCTCTATTTTTCTTTGAATGTCCCCAATGAGGTCAGGGTATAAGGAGTTAGGGCTTGAACTAGTTGAACCTTTCCAAGACCAGCCTTGCAAACCCTGATGACCACCCATGGTGGAAGAAATGAAAGAAGAGGGAGTAGGATATCCCTTCAAAATATTTCTTGAAGAATCCCTTGAGAAAAAAAGGAATGCAATGATGGACAACTTTGCTCAGATTCTTTGGTGGATGCCCACAGGTGATCCATCTACATCCGACAGCCACTTTAGAGGCACCACTCCCTTCAAGGTACAAGTCAAAATTGTCCATCATTGCATGTCAGATTCTTTGGTGGATGCCCACAGGTGATCCATCTACATCCGACAGCCACTTTAGAGGCACTACTCCCTTCAAGGTACAAGTCAAAATTTATATTCCCATATTTGAAGGATAGATAGATGAAGACATTGTAGATTAATGTTTAAATCTACTGGAAGGGTATTTTTCGGTTCATGATTTTTCTATGGAAATACTTACTTTTTAATTCCTCAAAGCCATCCCCACATTAAGTACTAGTGGGAAACCTACTATGAGCAGAAGAAACAGAGGGAACCCTCATTGTTTTCAGTTGCACCCACTTGGAACTATTTCTAAGACACCATCAAGGAGCCGTATTACCCTGTCGTGAGCTAAGAATATAAGTACATAAAGTGGACCACGCCATGATAGAGAAGGGACCAAGATGTGTTGGAGTTCACAAATATTTTTTATACCCTTCACATGAAGTTCGATATCAAGGATTCTAAGCGGCATTTGGTACTCAAGTACTACAATTATCTGCATAAATACATCAATGACTAGATGGAGTTCCTAAACATATCCTCGCTTGGTACCGCCTACCGATACATTGTCAAGATCGAGCAAAAGTTTAAACAAAAGAAGCAAGACTTTGCATACGCAAATCTAAAGAAAGACAAAGGCACCCCCAAACCTCAGAATGAAGAACAAGGCCAACGGGGGGTGACCCAGGACAAACCATCAAAGACATAAGGAAAGAAAAACACCACGAAGATTAAGAAGGACATAGGAAAGTAGTGTGAGTTCCATAAGAGCCCCACTCACAACACAAGTGAGTGTCGACCCAAGCAGTCACTGGTGGCTGAGCTGAAGGCTTTAGAATCAGATGCATGTTTCAACTCTAATTGATAACTTGACAAGGGGAATGAAAAAGGGAAGCAAATTATTGATGCAAATCCTAGTGCCACTGTTTTCATAACCAAGATCCAAAAGCTTGAGCTCGAAGATCCAGAGGAGGGGGAGTGTCTCTTCCACTCATAAATGTGGGTTCAGGGTTCGTCGTTGCAATTTATTGTCAATAGTGGGATCTAAAAGAAGCTCATTTCAGCTGAGATCATGAAGTGGTTGAGCCTATCAACCATACCACACCCATAGATGTAAACTGTTAGGTGGCTTAAGAAAGGATGAGATCTATGCATCAGCCAATAGTGTTGCCTTCCATATAGAATCAAACCCTTCACGGATGAGGTATTATGTGATGTCGTTCCTCTTTAGGTTTATGATGTATTATTAGGTCAACCATACTTATGGAAGTGCCCTGTTGTAAGGGGAAGATCGTGGTCACATCCATGGCCCCCAGGAAGGGTTCCTCCATGAAACAGAAGCAGGTGGATATGGTCACGGAAGAATATAGGGACATCTTCTCCTCACTCACAGGGTTACCCTTGCACTGTTAAGTCAAGCTTTGGATCGATCTCACTCCTGGAGCACCTCTACCCAAAGGGTTGATATATCAACACTTCATTGTGAAAAATGAAGAGATCAAGAGGAAAATCTAGGAGTGTGTTAGAACATTATATATTACGGAGCAATGGAACACATAAAATATTACAGAAATATAAACACAGAAAAAGTATAAAAGAAGAGAGACACAGATATACGTGGTTCACCCAATTTGGGCTATTTCCATGGAGAAACAATCAGTCCTCCTTTTATTATATTATCCAGCAAACTGAAGAGATACAACCTATAGTATATTCACTGTAACACCCTCTTCACTCTCAATCTCCTCTCTCTTCCTCACTCAGAATACAACTATACATAGATGCAATACAATTCCCTCATTATATAATGAGGGGTTGCCTTCTAGGGCAAAAAAACCCTAAAATAAACATAACTTCTACTGTCAGATCATTTGCCTATTGAACAACCCAGATTGACTAGAAATTACAAGACTTTTACAAAGCAATTTTACATCTATTTTTATACCCCCACCGAGGGACCGCTGGTACCCGGACCCCCACGGGGGGGACAAGTCCCCCTGCAACCCCCCGCGTGGAGGGTTGTATAGCCTTCTTGGGGTATACATCTGGCTAAAACGTTTGAATATAGAAGATAATCAAGCTCCACACCCAACAATCTCCAACTTGGAGACTGATTATAGCAACTCCATCGCTGCTTAATTTGCTAGATAATGAATCCATTTTGGACCTGGTTTTTTCTCATCTTCTTCATCATACTTGAAGACCAATTGAAACTGAGCAGATTCTTAGTTTCTCCCTAGTTACAACTTTTGTTAACATATCTATAGGATTCTGGCTAGTGTGTATCTTTTCCAGTTTCAGCTGTCCATCTTCCAATGTTGACTGTGTGAAATGGTACTTGAGCTGTATATGCTTAGTCTTGGAATCAAATACAGAGTTCTTTGCAAGATGTATGGCACTCTGGTTGTCACTATATAACCTGCCCAACTCCTGCTTCTTACCCAATTCATCCAAAAACCTTTGTAACCAAATCTTTTCTTTACTAGCCTCTGTAGCGGCAACATACTCTGCTTTTGTTGTTGAAAGTGCAACAACAATTTGGATTTTTGAAACCCAATTGACAATTGTTCCACCTACAGTAAATACATATCCTGTAGTGCTCCTCTTGTTATCTCTGTCACCTTCCATATTTACATAACATATCCCTATAGAGCAATGTTTGAACCACCAAAGCATAATGCTTGATTTGTGGTACCTCTCAAATACTTGAGAACCCACTTCACTGCCATCCAATGTTCTTTTCCTGGATTGTTCATGTACCTACTTACAACTCCCACTGCATGTGCAATATCAGGCCTCTGTGAGTACCATTGCATAACATTAAGCTTTTCCAACATACCTGTGCATATGGAAACTTTAGACATTTTAGCCTTCTTCCTTGAGGCCTTGGGAACAACATCTCGCCTTACTTAAATTTGAAATCGCTAGCCAAAGGTACTATAACTTAGTTTTATTATGCCATATTAAACCTTTTCAACACTTTCTACTGTACTCACTTGGACAATGTTAATTTTGTGATTCTTCATGTCTCTAGTTATTCTTACCAAGGATTTGTTTGCGCACCAAATCCTTTCATTGCAAAATGAGTTGGCCAATTCCTTTTGAGCACATTATTTCCTGCATGTTAGAACCCTATAGCAAGCATGTCATCTACATATAATAAAAATACAATATAGCTGCCATAATTTTACCTTTTGAGATAAACACAATTATCAGAGTGACATCTAGTATAACCTTGTTCAGACATAAATCTGTCAAATTTTATATACCATTGCCTTGGAGCCTGTTTCAAGCCATACAAGCTCTTCCTCAACCTGCACACTAGTTTCTCCTTCCCTTTTACCTCATATCCTTGTGGCTATTGCATATATATCTCTTCCTCCAAATCCCCATGGAGAAAGGCTGTCTTTACATCTAACTGCTCAAGATGCAAATCTTCAGCTGCTACTAGACTTAAAATAGTTCCGATTGAAGTCATTTTCACAACAGTAGAAAATATCTCATCAAAGTCTATACCCTTTTTCTGTGGAAACCCTTTCACCACAAGTCTAGCTTTGTACATTTTTCTACCTCCATCTTCTTCCTTTAGCTTGTAAACCCATTTCTTTTGCAATGTTGTTTTACCTGCAGGAAACCTGACTAAGTCCCAAGTCTGGTTATGTGCTAAGGAATCCATCTCTTCTTTCATGGCTTGCTCCCACTTCTTCTTGGTTTCTACCTACACTGCTTCTTCATAACATTCTGGTTCACCAGAATCAGAAAACAATACATAATATAATGAAGGAGAGTATCGTTCAAAGGGTCTAGTTATCCTAGTATATCTTCTAACACCACTTTCAGGTGTTTGAGGTGCTTGTTGTTGTTGTGGTTGTTGTTCTAGCTATTGATCATTATGATTTTCAGGCACCATCACTTTTCCTGTGATATCATCAAGCACTGTGTATTCTCTGTTTTCTTTTTCCTGTTTCTTTTCCTGCAAGTGATTCTTATACAAGACCTTTTCATTGAATATTACATCTCTGCTCCTAATGATTTTGTGATCTTCATAATCATATGAATGATAACCAAAATCATTAACACCATATGCAATAAAGGTACATTTCTTTGATTTTGCCTCAAGCTTTGTTCTATTTTCTTTGTTAATGTGGACAAGGCTTCACAACCAAAAGTCTTTACAAATGGGTAGTTTACCTTTTTTCCTATCCATGCCTCCTCTAGAATACCACCATCCAAGGAACTTGAAGGCCCTATGTTTATTAGATAAACAATGGTATCTACAGCATCTGCCTAAAATTGTAAACGCAATCCTACATGCAATCTCATGCACCTTGCACACTCCATGATTGTCCTACCCATCCTTTCTGACACACCATTTTCTTGTGGTGTTCCTAGAACTGTCTTCTCTCTATGAATTCCATTCTATGAACAGTACCTATCAAACTCTTTGCTGCAATATTCACCTCCATTATCTGATCTAAGACACTTCAACCATTTTCCTGTCTCATTTTCAACCAAAGCTTTCAATTTCTTGAAAGTATCAAATACATGAGATTTATTTCGAATACAATAAATCTAGGTTTTTATGGTTGCATCATCAATAAAAGTAACATAATAATGAGAGCCACCAAGAGATGATACCTAAGTAGGTCCCCATACATTTGTATGTACAAGCTCTATTTTTTTGCTCTTCTTTTCTTTCTCAACTCTAAGGAATCTGACTCTCTTCAGTTTTCCATAAACACAATTCTCATAGAATTTTAAATCAACATGCTTCAAACCTGGCAAAAAATTTCTTGAGTGAAGAATTTGCATCCCCTTCTCACTCATGTGCTCAAGCCTATGATGCCACAATGTCGTTTCTTCTCCTATAGAGGTTAAAGCATTAACATAATTAGAAATACCATTGCATAAATACAATGTACCAACCTTTTCTCCTTTCACTATTACTAGGGATCCTTTAGTGACCTTCCAGGTTTTATTTGTGAAAGTAGTTACGCAACCTTCACCTCCCAATTGCCCTATTGAAATCAGATTTTTCTTAAAATTTGGAACATGCCTTACATCCTTCAATAGCCACTAATTTCCATTTTGCTGTTTTATAAAAATTGTACCCATTCAAACAATTTTATAGGGTTTATCATCACCCAATCGAACCTGTCCAAAATCTCCTTGAACATAATCATGAAAATGTTTCCTATCAGGTGTGGCATGGAATGAGGCACCTGAATCTACCACCCACGCATCAATAATATTTTCTAATGAAAGAATCAAAGCATATTGCAACACATCACTTGTTACATTCACTTCATGATTGTTTTCTTGCTACACGTCTCCTTCTTTTCCCTTCCAAGACTTGCAATCTTTCTTCAGGTGTCCTTTCTTCCTGCATTTCCAGCACACTATCCCTAATTTGGACTTGAATCTGCCTTTTCCTGACTTACTGCGATATCTTGGGCTCTTTCCTCTTTCCATTTTTCTTCCCTTAGTCTCTGCAGTCAAAGCATTACCTGATGTCTCACCGGAGCTTTTCCGTTGCATTTCCCCGCTAAGGATTGCACTGACAACATCATCAAACTTTAAAGTACTAGATCCAGAGACAGAGTTAGTAATGGCCATAACTAAACCATTGCAGCTTTATGGCAATGAGCACAGAAATAATAGAGCCCTAACTTCATCATCAAAATTTAACCCCATAGAACTTAACTAACTTGTAAGTGTATTAAAATCATTTAAATGGTCTGCAACAAATCCACCTTCTGACATCTTCATATTAAATAAATGCTTCATAAGAAATGCCTTATTTGAAGCTGAGGGTTTTTCATATAGTTTGGCCAATGCTGACATTAAACCCTCTATTGTCGTTTCCTTTGAAATATTAAATGCTATTGACGCCGCTAAGCACAACCATATTGTTCCAAGTGCCTTTCTGTCGAGAATATCCCATTCTGTGTTTGTCATCCTCACCGGATTTTTTGTCTTTCCACTCAATGGTAGGTACATATCTCTCTGATATAGATAATCTTCCATCTGCATCTTCCACTGCTGGTAGTTTTGGCCGTTGAATTTTTCGACCTTAAACCTACCATCTTTCACCATTGCTCTCACTCGAACCTGCAATCTTTCTCTCCGGCAAGTTTATCAGCCAAATATACCTTTGGCTCTGATACTAATTGTTAGAAAATTATATATTATGGAGCAATGGAACACATAAAATATTGCAGAAATGTAAACACAGAAAACACATAAAACAAGAGAGACACAGATATATGTGTTTCACCCAATTTGGGCCACGTCCACGAAGAAATAGCCAGTCCTTCTTTTATTATAGTATCCAACAAATTGAAGAGATATAAACTACAATAGATTCGTTGTAACACCCTCTTCGCTCTCAATCTCCCCTCTCTTCCTCACTCAGGATATAGATATACATAGATGCAATACAATTCCCTCATATATATAGTGAGGGGTTGCCTTCTAGGGAAAAAAACCCTAAAATAAACATAACTCCTACCATCAAATCATCCACCTAATGAATGACCCAGATTGACTAGAAATTACTAGACTTTTACAAGGAAATTTTACATCTATTTTTAGCTTTGGGGGTGCTACCTCTGAAACCCCGCTGAGGGACCGCTAGCCCACAGACCCCCTAGCCAGGGGGGATTAGCCCCCCCACACTCCCCACGTGGAGGGCTGTATAGTCTTCCTGGGGTATACATCTGGCTGAAACCTTTGAATACAGAAGATAATTAGGCTCCACACCCGATGGAGTGGTTGCAAAAAGGGCACATCCAACAAAGTTCCTCACCTTATGGGAGCTCGATTGTACTTGTACAAAAGAAGGATGGGACTTGGAGGCTCTACATTGGCTATCAAGTACTAAACAAAATTACTGTCAGGAATAGGTATCTAATCCGATGGATTGATGACCTTATGGACCAACTCAAGGGAGGCAAGTATTTCGGCAAGATCGATATGAAGTCTGGCTAGATCCCACATATGTATGTAAGATTGCCTTCAAATCCAAGGAAGGCCTTTCTGAATGGTTGGTTATGACCTCTAGGTTGACAACTTCACCTACACATTTATGAGGTTAATGGATAATGTCTTGCAACCCTTCACCAAATCTTTCATGGTTATTTATCTCGATGACATCCTCATCTTCAGAAAGAGTTAGGAAGAACACTTGCAACACATTTGAAAGGTCTTTCAAACCTTTTGGTAGCACAAACTATGTGAAACCTTGGAGAAATGCACCTTTGGCATGAGCTAGGTCCAATTTATGGATTTCATCATATATCAGTGTGGTGTGCATGTAGATCTGACTAAGATCCAAGTCATTCGAGATTGGACATCCATGACCACTCTAAGAGACATTTGCAGCTTTTTGGGCCTTGCAAAGTTTTATCAAAGGCTCGTGTTGGGATTATCCCATATCAATTGGTCTTTGAGTTAGATTACCAAGGGTGGAGCGAAAGAAATTTTTCCAGGGTTTGAATCCAAATAGAACATTCATTGAGTTGAAGTTCTTCCTCTTCTCTGCATCGGCACTCGCATTTCTAGACCTATATCAGCCATTTGAAATCGAGATAGATGCCCCTGACTATGTTATTGTTGTACTCGTGACCCAGCATGGGTATCCATTGGCCTATCATAGTGAGACACTTTTTGATACAATTTGGAAGTATTGCACCTATGATAAAGGGATGTATTCCATTGTGCAGGATTTCTGGAAATGGAAGCATTACATTTCGGTGAAGGAGATAGTCATCCACACTGATCACCGACTTCTTACACTTATACGGACACAAGGGAAGTTTCAGAATGATCACCATCAGAAGTGGTCTACATATCTACAACAATTCCACTTGAACATTAAATACAAAAAGGGTAGCACCAATCATGTTGCAAACGGCCTTAGTTGGCCCTTAGTTGCAGCATTGGCTATTGTTCTCAACTCTTGTGGCCACGATAACTCTGGATGATTGCAACTATACAAAAATGATCTGGAGTTTGCCTCGACATACTAGATGTTAGTACATGGAAAGAAATTTCTTAATTTCCACCTCTAGGATGCATTATTATGCTACCTAGACCACCTTTGTGTTCCTTCAAGAAAGTGTGGCAAACTGATTTGGGAGGTGCACTACAATTGGGTTGTAGGACACTTGGGTGTGGAGAAAATTGTGGTTGTACTACAAAAGTACTTTTATTTTCCAAAAATATGAATGGTTATTGGGGAATATATCATATCCTACATTGGCTGTGCCATTTCCAAGCCAACCATCGAGAAGCAAGGCCTGTACACTCCTCTGTCTACTCCCAAGCAGCCTTGGGAAAATATATCCATGGACTATATATTTGGCCTCCCTTCTACCAAGCATTGTAATTACTATGTATTTGTGGTCCTGGACAAATTTTCTGTGATGGCTATATTAGCGGCATGCAAGAAGAGTATCATAACAGAGGAAACTACCAAGCTCTTATTTAAACGAGTGTGGGTACATTTTGGGATTTCGCAGACCATTATATCAAATCAGGATATCAGGTTCTTGAGCACATTTTGGTCAATAATCTAGACATTATTAGACACCAAGCTCACCAATTCGACTGCATTCCATCCCCAAAGTGATGTCCAGACAGAGGTCATCAACAGGATGATAGTGCACATACTTTGCATGTACAACTCCAAACATTCACAAACCTGGGATGAGACTCTTCCCTATATGAATCATAGTTATAACAGAGCTCTCCATATATTGACTGGTCGTAGTCCCTTTGAAGTGGGTCCAGGATTTCAACTATTGTGTTTGATTGATGTTATCATGCCTCATGTCACTACACAGACAAAATCCACACAATATGTATTGTCCAAGGCTGATAAAGAAACCAAATTTATTGAACACATCCAACACATCTGCCAGCATGTTCATGACATCTTGGAGAATTCAAATTCTAAGTACAAGTGGTGACATGGTCAACATGAGGTGCCACATAAGTTTTGGGTGGACAACAAATTTTGGTTGCATTTACAAAAAGAACGCCTTACCGGATCACATACGAAGCTCATACCACTATGATATGGGCCTTAAACCATTACCAAGGTTACGGGAGACAATTATTTAGAGCTCAAAATTCCCCCATTCTTTTTCTTGCACCCAGTTTTCAATGTGGACTGCCTTCTACCATGCTTTGCACCATTACTCGACACATCAGACATTGTAGAATAGATCACACCAACAGAGTTGAAACTGGACTTCATGGAACAAGCCACAAATGATCGGACCATGGAAACACAAATCAAGAACACTCGCCAACATAAAATCCAACTCTTTTGGGTCATCAAAGCTGGCTAACTCTTGAATCAAGGAAAGTGGCTCACTAGGGACCAAGTTCAACAAAAGTTTCCCATCTCATGGAGGCACTCAACATAATGGGGACCATTTCTTCTTGAGGGGGGAGGAATAATCCAAGTGGATATTGGTGGCCACCCCCCTATTCCACTTAGACCCCCACCACTATTGATTTTATTTTTTTAGTTTCCTTAATCGTAGCACAATTTACTATTTTTGGAAATTTTTCGAGTCCTCAACTTCCGAAGTCATTTTGAGGCCCTAAACGTCATTTTTCTGGAAAATTGTCAAACATGAGGAATTGACTATTTTTTTCACTCAAAAGTTGCATTCCTCATATAGATATTTCTACCAAGGTATTTTTTGTGACAAACGGAGATCGTATGCCAAAGTTATGACCCCGGGATGTTGATGTAACAATTTTCCCTAATGAGGCCCATAGTTTCAGTGTTTCTTCTCTTGGGGTTAGGTTTTTGGATGTTTAAGGTTTTCCATTGTTTCTAAATAATAAATAGGCCTTCAAGCCTCATTGTAACATAGGTTAGAGGCATGTAGCCGCCACATATATTCTCAAATATAAGCTATCATCGCCCGAGCTAGTTTATTCCTATTCTATATGTAAGCATATTTCAATTCTTTGATATTAATGAAATGAAGTTTTATTCCTATTGCATCTCTATGTTTATGTTTATATCTATATTTTTTATGTTCCTGCATAATTCTAGATCATGGTGTGTGTTGAGACAAATAATATGCACAACAGTGCATGGGGGAAGAACCTCAGGGTCATTGCATAGAGAAAAGTGCATATAACATCCAAACACCTTAACCAATAATAGGAAATATACAAAGAGATGGAAAATTCAACAATAGAGTTTGCAGTAAATTCATTTATTAGGTGTGGCGAGGATTTTTTTGCATGTCTTTGTTGTTACAAATTTTGTTGTTGTCTTTTGTTGACCTTGATCATGGTCATGTTGTTTCATGGGTTTTCCTTTGTATTTTATGGTTGTTTTTTTTTTTTTTTCCCTTTTGTGGTTTGGCCTTGATGGTTTTTTGGTGTGAGGAAGGAAAAGAGAAAATATCTCTAGAAGAAGAGTTGAATATGAAACCTAACCCAAGAGACAAAACCCTAATCAAACCTTATGCATAAATAAATGGTGAAAAGGGAACAAAGACAGTCACAGAATAGATAAAATAGATAGGATGAAATCCATTAGAACAAAAACACAATGATATAATAGGCATGATAGTGGCATAGAAAGGAAGTTGTCCTAAACTTTAATAATGCATGGCTAATGTATATTTGATATTATGAAATCCTTATAAAATCATAGTGATGTTGTTTGAGGTAATAGATCATTAGTTGCAAGCCATTATAAGTAGGAAGATAAGTAACTAATCCCTCACACACACACACACATATATATATTATATATATATATATATATATATATATATATATTATAATATATATTTTATATATTGATTGATCATATGCTAGAAAATGGAATTGATAATTCCCATGTTTTAATATTATGTGGTGAATTCATATTATGGATTACATGTCAATCAGAATATCCATTAGATAATGTACAAATTGCCTATAGTTGTGTTGGTACTTGTGCTCTTTGTTCTTCGTGAGTGCATCATGTAGCTTAACCCCTAACTCTTGGCTCTCTTTTTGTACTGCTACTATCTACATTATTTGTATCTAGTGTGTATCTGGAATCCTAAGTTGTTTTCTCATTGGAGAAATTTCCCTATCATTTTCCTCCAATAACTCCTTATATTTGTTAAAATCCCTAGGGAATATGGCGAAATACATGACTTTTTCCTCTAGGTTTTTAATCTTTATCTTTCTAATCATACCTACCATCTTCTCAAATTTCAATTTATTATTAGCCTTGTTATATAGATCATGCAACTTTTCAGTCATGGTGTTTGTTAGATGCATTTGTCTATGCACCGAGTGAGTCACTTGCAATTTCAAATCCACGAGATTAGTATATGCAATATTATCTATGTGTAAGGACATATAGTGGACTTGGTAATCTAGCATGGACATTGGCATCTCCACTTTTGACTATAACATAACCATATTAAAGATTCCCCTTTCATAATCTAATGCATTCTTGAGTTGCATTGGATAAAATGGTTGATTCTCCGTAATCCTAATATCTCTCTTTCTCTCTTTAGAGCCTTTCTTGACTATCTCCATGATTTTATACAATTGACACATGTCCAGGCTTGGATACTCCCCCTAATTCTGTTTCCTTTGATACTGATATGGCAAAGGGCATAGTCTCGATAATAAATGTTGGTTTTGATGGGCAGCCAGATGACTATTGTATAAAATCAAAGTCTATGACTCTGTCTCCTCATCCTCTTTATCATCTTCTCCTTATACTTTACATGTCCTGGCTCCCTTGGGGATGGACTCCCCTCCGTCATTAACCTCCATTAGTTTTGAAATGATTTAGTTATTGCTAGAGAGGTGAGAGAAATTTGATTTAGTTAGATGCAAGAAAGCTTTGAATTCTTCCCAGGTAGACTTGTTCTCACAATATTCTATAATGATATTTCGATTTTTCTTATGGTTATATCAATCCTTATCCTTTCTTAATTCATATATGATATTTTGCAGATCATACCTCTAGGATCCAACATGTGGAAATTTGAAACCCTCTAATACCTTTTCTATGAGCTCCAAAACATTCCTTGAATTAAGACAAAAAGGTGCCACCTTATGAGGAAGGTGGAATGTGACTACCACTTTGTTTGAGGTAAGGTGTACATGGTCACTAGAAAATATCTATTAGATGTACTCCAGTGCAAAAATGTGACGAGTCATGAATGCCCTTAAACCCATAAATTATAATGACTCTACAGTGCTTGAAAATGTACCAGTCACTGACTCTAGTGTCTAGGGTGAACTACAACTTTTGCTTAAGGAAAAAGGGGACTCTAGGATTTGGTTGACCATGTAGTAGGGTGTACATGTAGGAAATAATATATGAAATATAGTCAAACAAACCCTCATCTCTTTCTAGATTATTGACCATGAGTAACCACTCCTAAAAAAGTAATACAACATTGTGTTCATCAACCATTTTGGGTTTCAGATGCTCTAGATAAGGGTATTGCTAATGAATGAACAACTGAAGTAGATAACTTTGGTAGCCTAAAGACCTTTCTTCCTCGAATTAAATCATTTGGGAGTGTATTTCATCAGAAAGAAACTATAGGAAATCGAATTTAGTGCAAGCTTTGGGGCTGAATGCATGAAGATGGGTTACACTTTTTGGCAAGCACACAGGTCAGGAGGGAGAAAAAAAGAAACTTGACTAAGAATCAATTTAGCTCTTGATCAATCTATTTGAGGGCTTAAAAATAAACCCTCGATCGAGCTCCTATGTAGCCCATAGTTACATAGGAGCTTGATCGAAGTATTTTTTTAAATTCCCATCGAAAACACATTATGGAGTTTATGGTTCGAAGTGATCAATCGAGCTTTAGCTTGATCGTGTGCTTGTTTAACCTTGTCAAGAGCTAGATCAAGGGTTTGTTAAACCCTGGATTGAGATATTTCAAATTTTACATTAACTGCTCGATTGATATTTTTAAGTGTTCGATCGAGCTGTTGAGGGCCTAAAAAATAGGGTTTTAGCTCCCCTTCTGCATATTTCTTTGCAACAGCATTTTGTATGCTAGATGACTTCAAGTAAAATTTGTACTTAAGTGGCAGAATTGATAATGTTAGATTCGTGAATGAATCCTCTATCCAATGGTATAAGAGTAACTTTGACATTTTCAAATTCATATGATATTTCCATTTAATTTCTTTCAAACATAATGTTTTAACTTTTTTTGGAAGATTTCAAAACGCTGAATAGAAAATCAATAACATAAAATATATAAAACAAAAAATTCAAAAAATATAAATTTCTTAGTTTACAAGTGCTCTTTAAAAGGTTACTCGAGGATTTGAATTTATTCAAATCGTAGAGAAAATTTTACATGAACACATGTGTCTACAAAATGCATTTGAAATATTACTTTGCCAACTTGGAAAATAACAAAAATTATAATTTTGCATACAAAATAAATTTTTAATACACATAACTTAGTTCTATGTATGTAGATCATTCTTTTATATATATATATATTATATATAATATATATAATATGTATATGTTATGTATGTATATATATTTATATATATGTATATATATGTATTTGTAATATGTATATGTATATGTATATGCATATGTATATGCATATGTATATGTAAGTTATGCTACGTGAACACACACATACCTCTCAATATGTGCGAAAATTTGCAAGGAGAAAATTGATAGAGTGTACAACACTAAAATATTTTGTAAAACATATCATTAGGAAAACAACATAATTCTCCACAAATGCCCATTTTACTCTGAATCAAAATTCACAATTCTTATATGAATTTTGGGGGTTTCAATTAAATAAAAGACTAAAATTTTGAAGTTTCGTCACCACATTTGGCCTAAAGTGTAAGCCATCTTCATGCATTCACCCTTGGTTATAGGGTGACCCAAGGATACTAAGAGGCCTAGGATGACCTCAGTAACATAGGCATTGATTTTGAGACCTGAGGCTTTTAAAACCATTGAGAAATATAGATTTTACATGGAATCGAAAGTCATGATATGGTAAGGGGGTTGACTAGATGGAGAAACTAGTTCTTTTGGAACAAAATTGTTGACCATTTGTTGTTGAAATTTTTGTGTGAGATTGATCCAATTTTCTTCAATTTCTTATTTTTTTAGTTTCTATAAATCTATCCTGTTAGGAAATGACAACCTATCTGAAATGGCCTTTGGATTTTTTGTAATTATCTCCTTGCTATCTTGGGATGAGACAATTACTCCTTTGTTCGAAAAAGTATCTTTTTACACACCAAATCAAGATTTCTGGAAAGTGGAACACTTGTATCTTAACAACAAAGACTAGATTTGATCCATGTATATTGTTGTGGTATCCTATCACTTCACTACTATTCAATACAAGCTGAATAATTTTCCGCATGTCAACAATGGTTAACATTGGATATTGAACATTTTCTTTCCCATTCATAAATATGGTTCTTTGGCCTTCCCCTTGGTCTGCTCATTAGTGGAACTTTTAGCTGATGAGGAAGCCATCAAAAAGGGTGAAATGGTTTATTATAATTTAGTCGTTGAAGAAGGATAATAAGTCAAAGGGGGCAGGAAGAGGGAAACAAAAAATCCTCGGGAGTTAATTGATGACCAAGGAGGTGCTACGTAGTGGAAGGGAATTGGACGATAGTTTCAGGGAGGATGTTTTGAAATATTATAGAGATTTGAAAGATACAGCATGAACATGAGGTGAAATTGAAGTTTTCGCGAACACAATGGGCTCAAATTCAATGAATTTTAATGCAGATTCGACTCATGATCACACCCACAAGATAAATATGATCTGGGAATAGGATTCATCTATAAAAAAAAATGTTTTTTTTTTGGTCGAAACATGGTATCAAGGGGAGCGCAAGGGATTTTGTCCTTAATACCAAAATTCAGGGATTTTCACAGGAGGGGCGAATTCAACAAGCTAGATTTTCAACACAAGGCTAAATGGTAGTTCAAATTGTCAAATGCACGCTCAAAATTCATGGAATTGAGCAATGTATTTATCCAAGTGTGCAAGTGGGACTATATCGTGACCTAAGTGGAATGAGAAGGAAATCGGGCCCTTCGACATTTTATAAAAATAAAAAAAAATGACTTGGAAATGTGGAAGGGTTAGATTGGGTAGAGTTTGGGTGATGTTACATTGATGTCAGCAGGGCTTGGGCCCAAACATGTGGATGAAAAACTAGACATAGTGGGTCATGTGGCAGGCACAATGGACAATGTAGTGGAGCTGGCATGGGTGATTTGTGGGCAACCAACATCGAAGGCCATGTTGTGCTCATATTCCCTCCTTACAGTATGCTCTATCAAAGAACAATTTCCACACTGAGTGCAACTCATGTGATTATTCAATTTACACAGATAGTGAAATAGATTTCATTATGTCTTTGGGGTTTATGGACAAGCTATAGCAGCTCATGGAATCTTATAAATCATAAATGGGTAAGTCTTTGGATCTATTAACATCACCTATGACATATACGATTTTAGCTTCCCAGTATAATATTCGCTCTTGACCTCAGAAAATGGGTATTATTTCATACAAAAAATCCATTCACGAGGTTCCACCTAGCTTCCTGGGCTAGGACCATGAAAGTAACATGCCATAAGAGGCAGGGATATTGGCTACCACTATTTCCATGACCACACTTTTGTTAAGTAATTTTGTGAAGAAAACATTAAATAGTTAATGAGACCAAGGCATTTGATACTTCTAGAGTCAAAGGAGTAAAGTTCATGGTATTGTTTGGTCATATCTAATTCTTGTTCCACTAGAACTGATTTGGGCATGAGATTATGTGATACCCCAACATGCAATTGTGAAGAAGTTTAGTATAAACATTTAATGTAATGTACAAAGGAGGACTATCATCATCTTGTTCTTCCTTATGTGGTCCAAATTTTATCTTGGGACAATCGACCAAGATGTTCAAAGTATAATTATGGGATATTGATTCAGAGGGAGTTATGAGTTTCTGTATTTTTTATTGATATACTAGGTTTTGGAGCAGTTCCAGTAATGGTACCATGACCTGTATCTTTCTCAATTCCTATTCAAAGTTGAATAATGGGGTTATGATTATTTTTGTTTCCTTGACTGGATGGATTGGTGATTGGAAAGGCATAGGATCTCGTGGCTTACCAATTTATTGATTTGAGTTTGGATTTTGATCCAGAATAATATCCCCTTTCGTACCTAGGATCCCTTGTATTTTATGTGAAATTTTAGGAGGTGATTCATTGGTATTGTGAACCGGTTCCAAATTAGCCTAGGCAATAGAGGTCTATTATGATGTCATGTTTTGGATCATTTTCCTGGTTTAGGAAGTAGTTCATAATTTCTATGGAGTTATTCCATTACTGATTCAATGATTCTTTAATATTGGGAAGGTGAGATATCATGATCGTCATGTAATTCATAACTCTCTTGTGATGCGAGTAAATTTTTGTAATTAGTTTCCATGAGATAGAAGGCGGGTTTCTAATATCCTATCCAATTTGTATCTTCATCTTGGATGTACTCTTTAGTAAACTCATTAGTATGAAGGTTGAGATCCTTTCTCATGGGGGATTGTATTGGTTGATCCTCATGCCTTCTCTCCCTATTTATCTTTTGAGGGTTGAACGACTTACAGATAACAATGGGGTTTTGAGGTGGTTGATTTTGAATCTGGCTTGGAAATTTTGTTTCAAGTTTATTGATCTTGTTGGAAAAAATTATGATTAACATATTCATCTCTTTTATCATTTCTTTAGATGGATCTTTTTTGTAAGTAAGATGATCAGGTTTTTCTTTTATGATCTTTTTGCCTCAAACCTTATTTCTCCCTTTTCTTTCTCAACATTGTAATTTTCATTTCCTACTTATCTTCTCTGTAGTTTTCCTCTAGTAGTCAAATTTCCTTCTATTTCTACCTCATCTGATTGCATATCACCTACTTTTTTTGGTCTCCTTTCCCTTAGCATGACAAAGAAGTCGAGCTCGAAAGTCATTACATAATTTACCATAACAACAATGGGAGTAGCTTTTATCTTGTTGTAGATTTTGTTAAACCATTTAGTGAATTCCTCTACATTCTTAAAAGGTTTCTTTTTCATGACTCAGAACTCAATGAGATTGTACTTGAAATATTTCTTCTCACCCCATTGGGCATGAAATGTTCTTTCTAAATCATCCCATAAGTGTAGTGAATTAGCAGAAAGAGTACAAAACCATTTTCGCACATCCCCTTCAAGGGTTTGTATGAAAAATATCATAAACACACCTTCATTTTCCACCATAAAAATGTTAGTAAAATCTTGAAAGGCATTGATATGTTCTTCACTAGTCCCCCTTCTTCTCGCCACTAATTCTAGGCAACAAATTCAAATAGTTTTCGGGCATTTCATGTAGCACCCTAGGTAAATACGTGGGAGCATATCAGGTAGTTACCCATGCTAATGGATTATTGGGTTGAT
>APFE030689436.1:128231-168649 GCA_000404065.3 Pinus taeda | reverse complement strand
AATACTGAAAAAAAAAATATTCAATTAATTAAGTATACTCAATTTTAAAAATAAATAAATAATTGTCAAATTTAAGAGCATCCCATGGTTAAATAATAATAATAAAAAATCCATATGGGACAAAAAAAAAAATACTCACTTAATGAGATACACTCAATTTTAAAAAGTAAATAGGTAACCTTATCCAATTTAAGGGCATCTCAAGGCTAAATAAAAATTAAAAAAAAATCAACCAATAAATGGCTAAGCAAGAGTCAACTTGAACAGTACATCTGGTTGGTCTTAATAAAAATTATACCAATAATAAAAAAACAAGTATGATTTGGTATTTAGAATTGATTTGGAATACTAGTATTCAACCTTCGTACGCACCCTTGACAAGACCTCCTGTGTTTACAAATTTGGCGTCTATTGCATGAAGGATAACTTCACGCTTCTGCGAATCTTGACGTTAAATCTGAGCACTTCCACATGGCATTATGGACCAACGAGAAATGGCTTTTTGTGAGCATTTTTTATTTCCAAAACCGATGATGTGTCTGCCGCTCTCGACACGTACGTAACAAGACAGCACTGTGCTCCTCCAACTTATACACGTCGCACGGAATCTGGACCATTTGTTGGTCAGATGGGGAGCGGCTACATATACACCCTCAACTTTGAACTTGGACAGGGACAGCGTTGGGAAAGAATGATTCACCGACGCCCTAAGCACCTTTGTTTTGAATCTTGCGTCCTTTCAACGACTTCTTCATGTGCCTTTCAATCATTTTCGATTTCTGCTTATTGTACATTCATTTTACACTAACGAGATCTTTTATCATTTTGTCCCATGTATTATTCTTTTCAATAGCTTTAATTTCTTTATCCATGGTTTGCACCTAATTTTCATCTTTGATAGTTTTTGCAAAGATAATAAAATTTGATAGTAATTAAATTGCTCATGATATTGATGTTGTTGCAAATACCAATCAATGATGATGCATTTCGACTTGCTTTTTTTCGCTGCTATTGCTTTATCTTCTATTCTCACTTCTCCTCAGCGTTTTTATAGTCGACACTTCTCCCTCTAAGTTGAAGCTTCAACAATATGGACTACTGTTTGAACAATACCAATTGTACCAAAAAAAAGGATACAAATGGAACAATGTACCAAGCAAACTCTCATACTTCCACGCGGAAATAAATGTCCATTTACACACAAGGTTACTCCACATGAGCCCAAACTATCAATTCCCATAGCGGTACCAATTGAAAGACTAAAGGACATTGAAAGCTTACACCAATTGTGTTTCATAAACACAAGACTGCTAGGCATAATGAAACTCACAGCTTAAATGAAACAAAGGTATTTTACCCAAGATGCAAACCTTTCATTTGCTCAGCAATCTTCCTTTCTGAGGCTGACAATTGTTTCCTGCTACTACTTATCAAAGCAACTCCCCCTAAGACAATGCTCTCTGATCTCCAACAACTTCTTTCTTGCCTCTGCTTGGGGTTTAACCCTGTGGACCTGAATTAACTGAGATCTTCCTCTCAATCCACTCTTCCGTTGCAACCCATCTTCTTCTTCCCACAACATAAGATATTGTTGTGTACTCCCTCTGAACTCATGCTAGTTGCACTCTTCCTCTACTTTTCAATGCTAATATATTCAAAATAAACCAATTAATTCTTGTAATCAACAAGACAACGTGACCATACCTTCATCAATCAGTTGCACCTTTCTCTTCATTCTTTTTTATTAGTGCATTTGACTTACTAGGCCTCCCTTAAGGCCATTCTCTTACTTCACTTAAAAGAAACAAAGAATCTACACCCCCTTAGCAGATCAGCATTTTTATTCTTCCAGGCCTTTATTGGCTGAGTCCTGACATAAGCATTACTCTCCAGCTTCTTCCTTGCCCATGGGCTTTCTCTTGGCTGCACATGGATAGAGGAACCCTCTCTTTCAAATCCTCTTTCTTCACCCAAATTCTCTTGTTTCTTTTCTACCTTACCAAGGGTCTGCTATAGCAGTAGGAGGATCATTCTTTTGATTACATCCTCCTCTTTCCAACTTTCTCTTTTGATGCTAAGCACTGAAGACAAAATTGTATTCATTTTCTCTTTTCTTCCTTTTTGTCTTCAAATACCGAGTTGCTATACTCTCATGCATATCTTGAGGAGCATGCCATTTCTTCTCATTTCTGTAGCTGGCTCTCTTGTGCCCCAAGTTTCCATAGTTGTAGCTTTCTACATGGTTTAAGAATGGCACATAGGAGTTACTTTTATTGACAATTCTTTTATCAAAACTCCTATCGTAGCCAACATGCCTTCTCCTAGCCTCTTTTTTCATCCTTGGGTTGTCGCTTCCCAGAACATATTATTTACTTGCATGCCATCTACAATCTATGGCTTTATGTCCAAAGTTATTGCAGTAAAAACAATACCCATAAAAATTCTTCTAATGACAGAGGTTACCTTTTCTTTGAAGGCTCTGTCCTTGAGGAGGAAAGGACCTATGTTGATTCTTCATGTTCCTTCCATGACAACTTGCATTACTGTCTTCCACTCTTTCTTGTAGCTACCTAGCTCTCTTCTGCTGCACTACTTGCTACTGCTATTTTCCATCAACCTCTTTTACTTTATTGTTTTTGGAACCTTCAACTACCTTGATTAGTTGACCCTTGAGCCTTCACAATCTTGGAGCTTGGATTTTGCTTGAAACCCAAACCAGCCTTGCTGAGAGGGGGTATTTTCTTTCCAAGCATCTCATCCAAGGCTTTATTTCTCTCCTCAAGCTTCTTGTATTGAGACAACTCTTTATTTTACTTTTCTAAGTCATGTATTAATGAGACTACTTCATTTTGTAATCTCTCACAGTAAGCTTCCTTCTCACTCAACTGAATGGTAAACATGCCACTCAGCCTGCCAGCCTCCTCGTGTTGAGAATTAAGATTTAGTATTGTTTTTCTCAACTTTTCATTCTCAATATCATAAGGTTTCAAATGCTCCTCTCACTTGAGATTTTCCTCTGATAGGTCCTTGATGTCCTTTAGAGTAGAGATCAACTTTTTTCTAAAAAATATCCTTTCATCTAGATCCTTTTCTTCACTATTAGAGGTGTTACCTAAGTTGCTACATAGATCAAAAATAATCTTTGTGTCCATGGTGTCTTCCACAGTTCTAAGGGGTATTCCATCTTTATCACTTTCAATGATACCCCTATTTTCTTCACGAGATATACTCTTTTCTCCATGACAGGATCCCTCATTTTCTATTGCTACTAAAGTGGGTATATCTTCATTACAACTACTAGACACATAATTATTTCTATCTTCAAGTGATTCACGGGAACATATAGATAATGAATGAGCTATTTCTTTCCATGTATCACACAACGATAGATTATCTCCCTTCCAAGACCTCTTCATCATCAACATGAGTGTGAAGAGAAGCAACTTTTGAATGTTTTGATTCATTGCTAGAGAAGCAGGACTCCTCAGTCTCTTGTTGATCAACATGGCTATTTCCTCCATATATAGATTGCAATAAGACAAACATTTGCCATGATGTTTCACAATTCCTTACTTTATCAACATCTAGGTTAGATAGCCCTTTCATGATGACGTCCTTAGCTTCTTCATTCTGCTCACTCTGTTCTCCATTCAATACAAAACACCATACTTCAACATTCAAGGCAATTAAATAGGCTTCCATTCTAACTTTCCAAAATACATACTTTGATTCACTTAAGAATGGAACTCCTTAAAATGTAAGCCAAGTTTGATTATCCATTATTTCCCTTTGATCAACCTTCTAGCGGTTAAGTTATTCCTGAAGGAACCTTGCCTTTGATAACAATTGTTGGAAACAATATTAATACTGAGAGGGGGTGAATTAGTATTAAGGCTAATTTTCAATTATTTATGCCAATTTACTTTTCATATTAAAACATGGCAACCCTCCATATAATCAACAACAACATATAATATGGCAGAAATATGAAATCAACATACGAGCACACACCATGAGCATCATACACATGAGAAACAAGGTTTTACGTGGAAAGCCTTTCTCGAAAAAACTATCAAATCTTGTTGTTGTTATTAATGTAAAATTAGAGCACCTACTCTATTACATTAATCTATTTTGTGAGCCACCACTCATAGGAAGCACCAACTCCTTTTGATTGTTTACTAGCACCTACTAGCAGGAAACACCAACTCCCTCTTTTTGTAGCCGCTTATCCATCTTACCAAAATCACCATGTGAAGCAAAAAATCCATAGATTTATTGTAAGCACCAACTTGCAGGAGGCACCAACCCCTAAGCCTTCTCAAGCACCCACTAGAGATGGAAGCATCAACTCCCTATATGCATGCTCCAGCCCACACTCAGCAAGAAATACAATGTTCTTTGTAATTGGTAGCCACTCTTCTTGATATAAGCTCTGTTCCTCATAGCCCCTTGCCCACACAGTACTCTTTACACTCTACCTTCTTTCCAGCAAGTTGTTGTTTCGCTCAATAGCTAGCACAACTCTCTATTATTCTTTGCACTTGAAAAACAACATATATTTCAGCACTTGGCCTTATTCTCTCAACAAAATTCAAACAGGACTTGGCTCCTTCTATCCATAGGCTCTCACGACCTCTTACTTAGCAACGGCTTACTCAGACTTCTCAAGCTGCACAGGCACCTTCGGCCTTTCTCACACGACATCCCAGTCTCTTAGGGTTACTTTCCTCTACTTTGGAACTCTCAGCCTTTCACACTAGAACAGGCTCACTTCACCTCATGCACAATGGTGCACTCACAACAACAAGCTCTCCACATGGCTCACGCTACAATGTTGTATTCCCCCCACTTTATTTAATTGGGCTTCTCTGTTTTTTTCCTCTCTTGGTCGATAATCAATGTTTCCATTCCTATCCTATATTCACACTACCAAGTGTACCTCAACATGGATTTTTCACTTTTTTGTTGCGTATTACTTGGTCTTTTCCACGGCACTAAACATGAGAATGACCACCTAACATTTTCTCCATACTAAGAATTAATTCTCAGTCCACCTGCACACCTCAACCAAACACTATTATTTATGTGGACAAATCTCCTATCACTGAGGCTCTACATGCTTATTCATGGTTTCACATATCATAGTTGTACTTAGGCATGGCTTCTCTGTGGACCATTGTCCTCATTACCATGTCTCAGAGCTTTCTTGAGATCCATCTTACTCCATAACCCAAATCTTTTGATCTTCATTTGTTCTTCAACATCCGACACATTCATCCATTTAACTCACTGAGGCATGCATCAGAGCATTGAGATGGCTTGTCTCACCTCAAGTCAGACACAACACTTTTTTCTGTAAATTGTGGTCCTTGCTTCATTGACCCAATGATCGTTGACAGTTTCCATTACTCCTAAGACCAACTCCTCTACACAACCATGGTCCTTGCTTCCGACTCATCCATCTGCAATACACCTTTGTACTGTCATATCGTAGTCACAACATATATTAACTCATACAAGAGGAATGTTACGATATCACCTAGTTCTGATATCCTTACCCCCTTTGTCACTAAGCTCCCAGAGCATTTACTTTCTCATATAACCAGGTCTGTGACCGCAAGCTTATCATTATATCAGAGCCCCTTTGTATCGTAACTTCTACAAATTTTGGATTGTGACTTAGCTCCTTCTTCTTAGACCTCATTTCTTTCCACATCATATGACTATTGCATGTGACCGCTAGTATAGCACTTAGATGCCAAGCCTTCAGCTTTTTGTCGAGGGCCTATCTCCCTGTGTTATAGCTCTTCACCCTTGGTTCTTTTAACTTCCCAACCAAATGCCAACAAATATATCAGAGCTCCCTAGGCCTCGTAATGTTTTCAAATATTCATTTACATAGAAGTTACGATATCTCCACCCTCCGATATATTCCATAACACTTAGGTGCTAGCCCCACTCTGTGCCCTTTGTTCTTTGGGTCTCCACATGACCAAGTGCTAGTTGATATCAGAACCCCCTTTAACATAACTTTTTCAAGTGCCATCTACACAGGATTTACGAGGTCCTCAACCTCCGATATACCGACCTCCAGGATGACATCATGGTCTTGTCACTTCTCCATGTGGCGTCTTCTAAGTGGTGACACATGTCACTATAATTTTTCCTATTAGGTCACTTAAAATGCCAAAGCGGGTTGCCACTTGTCCACCATACTACCACGTCATGCTAACTTCAGTTGCCACTACAGTTTCTAGGAGCCAATCACATGCTGCAATGTGTCCTGCTAGAGGAGAGAGAAGGAGTCTTGATTAGCCTTGGTTTTGCATCAAATCCTTTGTTAATATTGCTCAGCATTCCTTGGTGCCTCATTTATCAACCCTACTAGATATTTTAACTTCTTAAAATACCACTGTTAAGAAGTTTCGATATTATGATATCCCAGGCCTCTGATATTCCAATGACCTCTGATATTATGATATATGCTCTGCTCCAACGTTTTGATATTCTCCAACCTCTGATATGGCCTACCCTGAGGTCCCGATATTTCGATCTCCAATAGAGCCTGGCCCGATTTATCATCCTGCTTAGGACTTCAAGACCCTGACTTCGGTAGACCATAACTTTTGAGCTAGGACTCCATTTTTAGACTTCCACGCCATTGGAAAGCTCTTCTGGAGCACTTTCCAAAGGAGAGGGTCTTATGTAGGCTTTGAGCCCATATGCTATCTCTAAAATGGATGCAAACTCTCTGCCACTATTTTTCTCCTTGCCTCTCTTTCTTGTGCCTGACATCCTGAACTCCTAATCAACATAGTCATCATTTTATGGCTTCTCTAGTAAGTCTTCTACTTTGATGATTCTCTACATGAAGCCTATAGCTACCATGGGATTCCATCTTGACCATCACTGCAGTCACCATTTTATGGCTTTTCCAATAATCCTGCTACTGTAATGATTATCTACAAAGCACTCCAGCAACCATGGTAGTCTTGTTGACATCAAGACCAACACTCCTACCAATAGTTAGACAATGCCAACTACCCAACAGTTAGGCAATGGGAACTTCCCAACACATCTCCCAGCATGATTGTTGACATAAATGCTAAAATACTTGCAAATATCTTCACTGGGACACTAGCCATCCAAACAATGCCAATTGTCGAACAATTACAAGATCTATAGTTGTTGCAATATTCTAGATATATTGAAGTCACAAACACCATAAGGTTGTAATTCAAAAAGAACCAAGATGCTTATAGAAAGAAAAACTTTGATAAAATGTTGCTTGCTCCTGAAAATATCAAACTAATTAAACAGTCAAAACAATCCTAAACCATATATGAAGGAATAGAAAATTTGAATACTTGATGTGATACAAAGAAATATTGACAAAGTGAAACAACACATTGGAAAATTAAAACAACACAAGAAATGTTATAAAACACTTTGTACATATATTTAACAATGAATGAAATAGCACAAAATGTTTATAAAACATGTTGAGAAGGAGAATCAAAAACCCATAATAGTATACTCATATCAATACTTACTATCAATGAAGAATCCGATGTTTTGTAGTGATAATGACATTAGCTGGAATTTAACAATTAGAAACAAAAGAAAAATTTGCATCCAATCGGTTGGGGCAACCGTTTAGATTCTAAAATTGTAAGGCGGGGGTTGTTGGATGTAACTACCTCAATGAGTCATGTAATATATGTGTTGAATTTATTTGTTTTTGATAAGATTCTTTTGTTTGTCATGTTTTAAATATATGCACAAAATATTATTATTTTTTGTATTGTTAAAATCATTATATAAAATAAATAAAATTGTCTATGTTCAAACATGAGAAGTCTTCATCATTTAGTTGCCTACTAAGGGATAAGTACTTCCATCAATTTTGATGGTCCTTAATAAACACTACTAAGTTTGCACATTTACACTTTTACTCCTACATACATTGAAGAAAACATAAATTAACTCCTAGTCAGTATATTTATTTCCATCTTGTTCCTATTCATTTTTTATGCAAATACTTGCTTAAATTATGGTGTGAAGTAACTTAAAGTAAATAGGTTATTTACATGAGTATGAGCTATTTTTAATGATTTTGATTCTAGGTAGTTTTCTTATGAAGCTTAATAATGAAAAATCATTGTACAACTATTTAAAAATCATGGCATAAATATTGAAACCAGATCCATAAATTATGGCAAAAAAATCTAAGGCAATTATCCACATGGCACAAAGGCTGCAATAAGACCTTCAAATTTATGGACCAATCAAATGTTTGAAACATTTTTTTCAACAATGAAAAATAAATATTTATTTTTCCAAGTTAAATATTATAAATTGCATTGGTCAATTCTAAAGTAAACTAATAGTGATCAACATACAAATTGATTACTAGAGACCTACTTTCGGACTAATAAGCATCAAAACACTTGCTTCATGATACATTATACATCTCATGTTGCTATTTATTTAAGAAATAGTATAGCCAAATAAATTAAATGGTTGTTAAATGAAAAAAAAAATCAATCTATAATAAGTATCAACTAACTAAATTATGACTTTATTATTATTATGATGATTATTATGATATTATTATTATATTATTAATATATAAGTTAAACCTATATACATTTAAAAAAGCATGGAACAAGATTCTTAATCATGGAAATTTAACCCACTTTAGCATGAGATTAAAAGGTTTTGTTACAATATCATGGAAAACACCATGGCTTATGAATACCAAATCTCAAAAAACCATAACTTACATCATATAACATTTTTTTAAATTAATTAAATTTAATTAAAAGGGAAAAAACTGACATTACTAAACCTTTGTTTTATGTATACCGCTAAGAATATTGTAGAATACTCTATGTAAGTTAAATACATATCATCTACCTAATAATTATTGATAAATAAATTAAAATTCTAAAACCCCTATTCCAAAATAGAGAGGATGTAATCAATGTGGGATAGAGTCTTATGTATATCATTAATATAATATAATAGTTATATATATTAATATTTCTATATAATATACTTAATATAATGTACCAATTATATATATTAAGAATTTTATATACTATCTCAACAATATAAATTAAATAGTTGGTAGATACAGATAGGTATCAATCAATGATGATCTTCAACAGTAAGTGGTTTTGGCTATATCATCATTTTTCTACAACAGTGTATTCATTGACATATCATATAAAAATGCTCTATTATCAGTAGCAGGCAATAAGGGTTTCATCTTTGGTTGAATAAAATGAAACAGTAAGAGTTTCTTCTAAATATCATCTAGCATCAGTATAGCAACAAGGGTTACATGGATGGAAACCCTATCTCTGGTGGTTGTTTCGAACAAGGGTTACAGTTAGCGTTGTCGTTTCCACTGTAACCGTTCGATCTCTACAGGCGCACATTGTCACTCTATGTCTCCTGCTGGCTACCCTTCATGCTTCCTGTTGACAACACTACTTTCCATTTTCAACAGGATTGCTGCATTATGGAGGACATGGAATTAGAGGAGGTGGATTATTTCGCTGACCCTAAACCCAATTTCCCTATCTTTCGTAGCCCTAACCCTATGTCAGTTTATTCTGTTGTGACTAAACAACTCATATTCGTCTCTCCTCTTATTGTTACTCTCCATAGACCATATTCATCTGGCCTCCCCTTCGCAACCCTCTCCATTAATTCCATGGAGCTTGACTGTACACTGCTCTCACCGGCGACCCTCCACCTACTTGTTGCTTATTCTCAGTCATCCCCTCCCTTTGAACCCTAGCCTTCTAAGGATCTATTGTGCTCTCTGCCCTTCATGCGCCCTTTGGAGTCGATCACACCCTTATGCCTAAGCAGACCCTGGCTAAGCCTTTTTCCCTTTCTACCTCTGTTGCAACATCTCCCTCCACTGTCCCATCGGGATGCTTCGAGACCCTAGTCATTAAGGTCTAGCACTCTGCACAGTATCATCACCAAGAGAATCAGGGCTCTACAGACCCTTTGCAAGACCACCTGACTATGCCTAGATTAGGGAAGTGGAATATTAAGTGTGTG
This sequence comes from Pinus taeda, assembly GCA_000404065.3. Taxonomy (NCBI): domain Eukaryota; kingdom Viridiplantae; phylum Streptophyta; class Pinopsida; order Pinales; family Pinaceae; genus Pinus; species Pinus taeda. The sequence goes on along the minus strand of APFE030689436.1, from coordinate 158,563 downwards.
AAGGCATTGGGTAAGGACCTCACCCTAAAATTTGGGGAAGGATTCAACATGGGAGAAGTTGTCACTACAGCTGGTAATGTTCTGGTGGGTAGGGTCTGGGGACGCACTGATTTAGAGGAGCGGCTTAGCATCTGGGTCAAGGAGATTTGGGGCAACATTTTCAAAGATCTTCCTGAGGTGCATACATTGCCTCGTAGTTTGTTTGCGCTCTATTTCCTATAGGAGGAATACACCAACTGGGCACTTTCCAGATACTAACACATCGAAATGGCCCTCGTCATGTTGAAGTGATGGAGCCCACTCTTTGACCCTGAAAGAGAACAGATCAGTGTTGGGCCATTATGGGTTAGGTTGTTAGGGCTCCCTCTACAGTATTGGTCCGAGGATGTGTTTGTTCATATTGGGAACGTGTTGGGTACCTATATGGACTATGATAAGCATTATATCCAATCCAAGAATAGGTCTCTGGCTTGCATATTGGTCCATATTAATATGAGAGAGGGCTTAGAGGAGAAGATCACCTTGCAATGGAAGAATTTCACCAAGATCCAAATCTTTGACTATGAAGGAGTCTCGTTCAGATGCCGCAGGTGCCACAAAGTTGGGCCCCCCTTCAAGGAATTCCCATTGGTACTCGGACTCTCCTAAGGTACCAGAGGGTGAGGCTGTTATGAACAAGAAGGGGACATCAAATCAATTGTCAACTTCCAGTTCTCCTCGTCCTCCCTCCCCGATGATGACTCGATCAAGGGCTGTTGTTGAGGTTGCTCTCTCCTTGGGTACTCCTCCTCTCCCTGACTCTATTTTTTATTATTCTCCTGCTTATTGTGCATTGCATTTGCACTTTGCATTGGTTCAAGATTTCATCTCCTCCTCCATCCCCTGTCCTCTCATCACTCATCAGTCGGTCCTCTCGACCACTCCACCATCCTTCCCTCCTAAGGTTCCACCCTCTTCTATCGAATTATCATCTTCTCCCCCCCCCCCACCCTTACAATCTCCGACCCTGCCTCCCTCTCTTAGCGGCTTGTTTCGTATCCTCTCATTTGGGACTCACCCCCCCTTCATGCGCTCCCAAATCCATCAGAGGTTTAAATCCCATTTATCTAAATCCATCCTATTAGCAGGAGAGGAATTGGCTTCAGGTGAACAATGATTACTTGACCAGATACGTAGAGATTTGAATACCCTTCCAAAATCTCCCCCATGAAGTGCCTCTCTTTTAATTGCAGGGGTCTGGCTAGCTTGCCCAAAAATATATCCCTTAGATGACTATTTAATTATGAGACTATCGACATTATCTTCCTACAAGAAACATTCTGTGAGGCTGACCTTATCTCCCGTGTTCTCTGCTCCCTAAAGCCTGGGTGGATCTTTCAATCCCTTGATGTCATGGGTCGATTAGGTGGACTGGCCCTGAGATATAACCCCCGTACTGTTAACCTCAAGACCTCTTGGGGTGGTGTTGGTTTTATTGGAATGGACATCTTCTCATCGAATTTGGGCATGGATCTTTGGATGGTCAATGTATATGGCCTATGTCAAATTAGAGAGGCCTTCTGGAACCGCCTTCTTCATCTATCCCTCACAAATTCTGAAAAACTGATTTTGGGTGGAGACCTAAACTTCTCCATTGGATATGGGGAATCATGGGGGACAAATGCTAAGGTGGATCCACTTTCAGATGTTATGGAGCAGTTGATTGAACAACATCATTTGACGGATATCCCCATGGTAAAGTCCCTCCCCACCTGCCGAAATTGTAGAATTGGTGAGGTAGCTCTAGCGAGGATATTGGATCGCTTCCTCATCAAGCACTCTTTGGTTCAAATACTCTCCTTATTTAGACAATGGGTTGGTTCTGGAGGATTATCAAACCACTCCCCCATTTATATGGAGATCACTGTCCGCTCTCAGAAACCAAGGGCCCCATATAAATTCAACTCAACCTAGCTATGGGATCCCTCATATATTCAACTCGTCCTTGATTTCTGGCTATCAAATCCTCCTTCCCCGAGAGAACTTTGGCAGAAGGCTTCTGCACCAATCTCACTAAAATGAAGAGACTTTCCATTAATTGGGCTAAGGATAAAAGAATAAGGGATGACCAAACCCTTGGAGATATTGAACAGACATTGGCCACTCTTATGGATGATCAGGGACGGGGTTCTACTTCAGCAAAGGCAAAGAATCATCTCATCAATTTCGAAAATCAGCGACAAAAAATCCTGAGGGAGAGGGAAGAAACCTAGTGACTTTGGAGTCAAGATATCTAGCTAAAAGCAGGAGATGAGAACACCAAATTCTTTCAAAAAATTTCCAAGGGAAGGAAAGTCAGCAATACTATTTGGAATATGCCCTTGGAGGATGGGTGCATGGAAACAACCTATAACCAGCTCTGCCACCTTGGGAACTCTCATTTTCGAAAACTTTACAAGGCCCCTCCTGGTGCCTCTCTTGTTGAAATTATCAGAATTGCAGGACACTTCCCTAGATTTGTGGACCTGGAAATGGCCGAGGAGATCACTTCCCCTATCACTCAGGCGAAACTAGAAATTACTCTAAAATGGTTCAAAAAAGATAAGAGTCCAAGGCCGCACAGTTGGACAATAGAATTCTACCTTGCCTTTTATGAGATCATTGATCAAGACCTGCTCAAGGTGGTGGAGGAATGGAGGACTTCTAGGCGTATGTATGAGGCCATCAACACCACTTTCATAGTCATGATCCCTAAATCCAACTCTCCTTTATCTTTCAATCAATTTAAGCCTATTGCCCTTTGTAATTGTCTGTATAAAATCATTGCCAAGATTATTGCCAACTGGCTCAGGCCCACCCTATCATGTCACATCTCCCCTAAGCAATTTGCTTTCCTCTAGAATGGAAAAATCCATGAAGCTATCACCACAACTAAGGAATCCCTACACTCCCTTAAAACTAAAAAGCTAAAAGGGGCAATTCTCAAGATTGACCTTGCTAAGGAATTTGACCGGGTTAGTTGGCTATACATTAAGATGATCCTCATTGTTGGGATTCCCTCCCTCCTTCATCGACTGGATTATGTGTTGTATCACCTCAGCCACCTTCAATGTTCTCATAAATGGTTCAGCATCACATTTCTTCCATGCCGAGAGAGGTCTTCGACAAGGATGCCCACTCTCCCCGCTCCTCTTTTTTATTGTCATGGAAGGTATCAGCAGACTCATTGCATCTACCAAGCGGGAAGGGCGAATACAAGGCCTAAAAATGTTTGACTATTGTTTCCTCACTAATATAATTTTCATAGATGATGTTCTCATCTTCCTAAATGGAAGCATCAGAGGCTCATCTACTTTCCATGAAATCCTCACCCTATTTTCCTTGGCTACTGGTATGGAAGCAGACCACTCTAAGTCTACCACTACCATTTCCAATGCATCTCCTCTGGAAGCAGTGTACACATAATAGAAATTCCCTTTCAGAGCCATCATCTGGAGGATGGCCTCAAGTACCTGGGGTTCTGGATCAAGCCACATTGCTACAAAATAGCTGATTGGATCTAGCTTGTGGTTAAAATTGAAAAACGCTTACAAAACTGGAACCACAAATTCCTATCTAGAGTTGGTCAATTAGTCCTCATCAAATATATCTTGGAGGCTACCCCAGTCTACTGGATGTCGTTGGCTTAGATCCCTAAAGGAATCGTTGCCCGAATTCAGAAGATTTGATGCAGATTCCTTTAGAATGGGTATAAAGAGGGAAAACCCTTTGCATGGGTTTGATGGAAGCTCATTGCCCTGACCAAGAAATGGGGTGGTTGGGGATTAAAGGACTTATTAGTCTTTGCACATTCTCTTGTTGCCAAGATGGGATGGATCCTGCTCACATCACAAAACCTCTGGATTGAAGTCTCCTACCATAAATATATATGGCCTCATCACCTCTTGGATTGGATTTGACTACCCTCCTAGCCTTGATCAGGGATATCTATGGTTTGTGAAACAATATTAAACACCTTGCCTTCTATTAGAGAGAGACTAGCTTGGAGAATAAATGATGGTTCATTGGCTCGTATAGGCATGGACCCATGGACGGGAGGGGGGAATATGTATCAAATACCTCTTAACCTCATTCTGTTTCACAATCAGAGGATTATCAAAGGAATTGCACAGGTTGTTGATTTGAGAACAACTCCATCTTTTAACAAGCTTGGTTATCAGCTTTGCACTTAGGCATCCCCAAACACTGGTAGCAGACTTGGGAACGGTATATTAATGCGCTGAAAGAAGCCCATGTGTGCATCAAAGAAGGCCCCAACGATCTCATCTACACTCTAACTAAGCATGGTTTATACTCTCCTAAAATTGGATATCCCATCCTACTCTCAACACACAGACTGCTTGCTCTCCTAGACTGGTGGGGGAAGATTTGGAAGCTCAAAGCATCACGGAGAACAAAATTATTCATGTGGAACGTGCTTAGGATTAAAACCCCAATTGGAGAAAACCTCATGCATCGATCCCATTTCGGTCCACATTGGTGTGTACTATGTAAACATGCCGAGGAGACCAACGATCATTTGTTCCTCCACTACCTGATGTATGCTCAACTATGGCTACAAGTATGAAACATGCTTTCCAAATGTGTATGTTGGCAGGGACAAATGATACCCGAGGCTTGGAATCACTAGACGACTACAAACAACAACTCTAAAACTCACTGCCTTCCTCTCCTTGCCTGTTGGTCAATCTGGTTGATCAGAAATAGGATTATTTTCAAGCAAAAAGAGGCCAAATGGCCACATGCTGCTGCAAAAATCATTGTTGCCTACCATGAGATCCCAGACAAGATACACACTCCTACAAATCGCAATATATCCACTGAGTTGATTGATCCCACCATCCCATGGGCATATTTCGACGAAGCCGCTCAAGCATAGTGGTGTGGAGGTGGAATTATACTCCATCTATCTAAAAACCATCTCTACAAAATTCAACTAGGATTGGGAGAGGGAACTAACAATTTTCCTCAATTGATCACCCCCAGGCATCTTTTGCATTTTGCATTGGCTCACTCATGTAGTAAATTACAGATCTTTTGTCATTCCAAAATCATCATAAATTGGTTCAATAACATAAATAATTGTCATGCACATTCACTCAAAAACATTTTGGATGAAATTCAAGATTTCAAGGCACAATTTAACTCTGTTACCTGTCAACGTATTTACAAGGAACGTAACTCGGCTACTGAAAAACTATCCAAGGAGGCTAAGACACATCCTAGAGGCTTATAGATGATACAGGAACAGGTCGGTGAAGAACAATATCAATACTACCAGCTTCCCTACATTGATAGGGCATATCCTAGGGTGGACAGGCCCTAATTTTTGTTTATTATCAGCAGATTCACACAGTGCTGACGTATGTATATATTTATGTTTGATCTATGTTACTAAACATATCGAGCACACCTTGTGTGTGATCTATGTACATCTCTTTTTGGAATTGCCTCAGTCATAACTTATTTTCTGAACACTACTTGAATGGCTTTGGCCAACAATTATGCATATGCCAATGGCATCTACTACATAATGAAAAGTTATGATTTTTCCTAGGGAAAAAAAAGGTATCAATCAATGATAAAAATCAAAACACTAACTCCATTATATATATCTGATTTCCCTAATCTTAAAAAAATCATAAATGTTAACTAAATTATAATATTATTTTAAATTGATAATAATAATAATTATAAAAATAATTAATATATGATTTTATTCATATATACATTTTAAAAAACATATAACAATATTTTTAAACATGGAGTCTTACCCCCATTTTACCATGAAAATTCTTATCTTTTAAATAACTTTTCATACAATACCATGGGCCAATACCATGGATTACGAATACCACATGCACAGTATGACATGCGTTGACATGACATTTTTTAATAAATTAATTAAAAAATAACTAATTTGGAGATAAATCTTAAACTTTGATAATACTACTATGAATATTACAACACATTTCATGGAGGTTAAATCTCTACCATCCACATGATAATTACTAATAAATTGAGATAAAGTAATTAAAAAAGCATAACTAATTTGGAGATAAATCTTAACCCTTGATAATACTACAATGAATATTACACCATGTTCCATGAAAGTTAAATCTCTACCATCCACCTTATAATTACTAATTAATTAAATTGAGGTTGTAAAAGAGCTATAAATAGGGACTCCTAGCATAAATATAATTAATATAATGTAGCAACTATATATATTAAAAATGTTATATATAATTAGAGATAAAGTAAATTTAATTATCAAATGAAGCAAAAAAATAGACTCACTAAGACATGTAGATTTGAAAAATAACTTTAATTAATGTAGCTATAATAAAATAGTTGGTAAATTTCTATCATCCATAATAAGATGTACCATATAAAAATATTAACTTCCCAGATCATAAAACTGTAACCATATAAAAATAATTCTATCTTCCTATCAACCCATAATAACAAAGAAGTTATTTATGACATATTTAAGGCTCTAAAATTATATATATATTTATATATATATAATATAAATAATAATAATATATATAATCATATATATAAAAATAACTTCTATATAAATTTTTATCAATAATATAATGTTATTACATTAATAAAGAACATATATATATAACAATGTAGAATATCATTCTTAACTATGGAGATTTACCACCATTTGTCATGGGTCAATATTATGGCTTATCAATGAGGCATGCTCAAAAAATCATGTCTCATTTCATATGACTCCATGCTTAAAAATCTTCTTACATGCTATTTTAGATGTATATATGTTTAGCTTATATGTTAATGCTCTTATAATTAATAATAATGATAATTTAATTAAGTTTTATAAATCATGGTATTGGCCATAATATTGTATCAAAACCTATTTACATATTAAAAATTTCCATGATAAGGTGGAGGTCAATATGCATGCTTAAGAATCTTACATTTTTTAAATATATATGTTTAAATTATATAATAATTCTTTTGTCATAATAATATATAATTATTTTAAAAATTTATATTATAATTATAATTATAATTTCGTTAATTCTTACAATCTTTTAAGTTTTAGCAACTTGAGATGTATTCACATTTAGAACTATTTAATCTATATGATTATGCTAGTTAAAAGAGCAAAAAAAAATAATTTGGAGATAAATCTTAATCTTTAATTGATATAAACTATTAAAAATATTCTAAAATATTTTGTTGAAATCAAATCTTTACCATAAATATAATAGTTATTAATAATTAGTCTGCAGAGATTTGGTCTCGTGGCCACCCGAAGATCTGCTAAGTCATCCAATGCAGGTCATGAGTTCGAGTCTCCTCTTAACCGAGGGCCATTCTTGCTGGGTGGTTCCTCCTAGAGGTTATAGTGGCATTAGGTGGAATTCAACCCATGTACCACCACGAACCCCATGTAATGCGAGTACCATACCACAGCGATTGCCAATTCCACTAGTCAACAAAAAAAACTAGTTATTAATAATTAAATTCAAATTTTAAAACCTTATCTACATATTCCCAATAATAATCCATATATAAATAATCCATCTCAAAATGATAATGGAAAAAGAAATATTCAATTAATTAGGTACACTCAATTTTAAAAATAAATAAATAGCTTTGTCAAATTTAAAGGCATGCCAGGTTTAAATTATAAAAAAAAAATCCATATCAAAATAATAATGGAAAAAAATACTCAAATGATGAGATACACTCAATTTTAAAAATAAATAAATAACCTTGTCAAATTTAAGGCCATCCCATGGTTAAAAAAAAAAAAAAATCAGCCAATGAATGGCTAAGCTAAGAGTCAACTTGAACGGCACATCTGGTCCGTCCAGTTGTACAAATAACAAAAAGATAAAAGTTCTACAAATAACAAGAAGACAGGTGTGATTGGCCTCTAAAAGGCCGGTGTGAATTTTGGTGTTTAGAATTGATTCTCAGTAATCCACTAGTGTTCAACCTTCATACGCACCCTTGACAGCCGGATATCCTGTCTTTACAAATTTGGCGTCCATTGCATGCATGAAGCATAACTACACGCCTCTGCGAATCTTGACGTTTAATCTAAGCAATTCCACATGGCATTATGGACCAACGAGAAATGGCTTTTTGTGAGCATTTTTTATTTCCGAAACCGATGATGTGTTTGCCGCTCTCGACACGTACGTAACAAGACAGCACTGTGCTCCTGAAACTTATACACGTCGCACGGAATCTGGACCATTTGTCGCTCACGTGGGGGACAGCTACCAATACACCCTCAACTTTGAACTTGGACAGGGATAGCGTTGCGAAAGAATGATCCACCGATGCCCTAAGCACCTTTGTTTTGAATTTTGCGCCCTTTCAACGACTTCTTCACGTGCCTTTCAATCATTTTCGATCTCTGCTTTCATATTCAACACGCGGACAGATTATGTTCACACAATATGACAATAAGATATGGTACTAAATCGGGCAAGAATTCATCCACGTAAAACAATCCCTGGCGCTCGGCTATGGATCCAGAACAAACAGAAATCAAATGTAATTCCGGCGAGAATACCAGGAAACAAGAGGGAAGAGAATGCTGCATGTGTGGCGACCTTGGATTTCAGGAACGCTTGTTCAGATGCCTCAGATGCCACCATCGATTTCAACATATGTGAGACTTCGTCTTTGCCTCTCATGTTCGGTGTTTTTTTTTGGCCATAAAATTAGTTATTTTAACTTTCATATGTACATTATGGGGCCAATCTTGCAGATATTGCAGCAAGCTGTACTCCGATCAATTGGAACTAAATGTATGTGACTGGTGCCTACATTTCCAAGCAAAAGAGAAAGTTCAGAGCCACAAAAGGAGAATTGAATTGAAGGAGATGGCAATTCGGAAGGCCGAGAAGGTAGTTGCCTGCAATAAAATTGTGTCCACGTCTGCATCCATAAGTTCCATGAAGCAACTTGCATCCGTAACTGTTGAGAAACCCAGAATGGGTAATGCCAAGCCGGGTAGCCTTGAACTTGGAGTCAAATTAGGAGGTAGCAAGCAGAGGCAGTCGCCAAGTCTCCCAGAAGACTGCAAGTTGTCTACCGAAAGCAGCAGAAACTTACCCGCTACTTCTACTTCTGGCGTGAGAAACACAACCAAAGGTGGGCTACGTCGTCGTTATAAGTTTCTCTCAGACGTGCGATGCTCTTAACGCAGCCTTTCTTTTATATTCCAAAACAAATTTTCGTGGTCAGATGTTTCTTTGAACATCTGCAATCTATTTTCTGGAAAGAAGAATCTAAGGTAGCTAGATTTCTTTCGGTTGTATATAACAAATATACACACAGAATCCATTCAGCTCTATTTCTACATGTATTGTGGACGGCTTATGTAAATATTTCAATCTTAGAGATCAAGTTTCTTTGTCCTATCTAAATATTTAGAGATCCAGTTTCTATGTCCGTTCTAAGATAGAACTATCGCATTTCTTTTAGGATATCAAATTTTCAATAATGGGTGATCGGTAAAAATTAACTAGCGAAATTATTAAAATCGTGTCTATTAAGGAAATTACTGAAATTGTGTTTATGGTTTTTGGATGGATGGTAAATAAATGCGCTGTTAAAGCACTCTTTAGTGGTTGAAAAAAAATATTACTAGGCTTGCAGTACTTTTCACTTGTTGAAAGAATCAAATATAATGTAAAGTAGGCTGACATGGTAGAATAGTAGGCGTGGATACTTATTTATTGCAAAATCAGAGGTAATATATCCAATCAGCCTTTTATACTTGCATTGCATTTCCGTAGATAGAATATCGAGCGCCTTGGAAGGCATTCAGATCAGAGGGTATATAGAGAATATATTTGTCATAATTCATTTATCATCAAATCAGAATTATGTTGCAGGTCAGTCCAAACGTTGAACACAATTCTAGCACTATTTACACAATAACGATTTCCAATAGCAACACAATCCTCACAAAACAATTATCTCAAGAAACACTACTACTATAACTAAGAACTTGAAACCTACCTCCTTTGCGGCATATTTCTATAAAATTTGTCATTCATTTATTTATTTAATTGTTATATATTAATGGAACCCATAGGAAGATAGAAAGCAAATTGGTCCATTATAATTGTAATTTTTCATATATTTATTTATTTAATTATTATATATTAATGGAACCTATAGGAAGATAGAAAGCAAACTGGTACACACTACAGTGGAATGGTGTAGTAGAGAGAAAGAACATAAAAATTATGAACATGGTGAGGAGCATGTTGAAAGGAAGAAACTTGTCTAATGAGTATTCGGGCTATTTTCAGCTCTGATAACCTATGGTTTCTTTCATTGTCATGAGGTGGGCCATTATGCTACGAATTGTCCACAGAAGAAATCCAAGAAGGGATCCTCGAAGGGATCAGATGGTGAGGCACCGGCCTCACAGTTCGAATTGGATTTCACCCTCATCGCATGCATGGTTTCATCGATGGTGGGATGTGTTTGGTACCTGGATAGTGGAGCCTCATTCCACATGACCGGTGACAAGAGTCTATTCAGTACCTTGGAGGAGAAGGACCTATAGATGCGCATCGAGATGGGCGATGATGTAAAGTACATGTTTCAGGTGAAGGTACGGTTGTGTTTCATAGGGAGCATGGAGCTCCTCTCACCCTGACTGATGTAAAGTATGTGCCTACTATGAAGAAGAACCTTGACTCCATTGCTATGCTGGAAGACAAAGGCTATGATGTAGTCTTTAGTAAAGAAAAGGCATTCGTAAGGCATATCGGCACTGGACAGTCCAAGAGGATTGGGATTCAAGTAAAGAATCTCTAAAAGATGGAGGTAGACAATTGTGCTGCATTGAGTTCCAAACCAGAGTTGGTGCAAAGCCATGATGTTGGCGAGTTATGGCATAGAAGATTGGGCCACTTGCACCATGGGGCCTTGAAGATCATGCAGTAGATTTCTATCGGACTTCCCAAGGGAAAATTGAAGCAAGTGGATGCATGCAAAGGTTGTACCTTGGGTAAGTATGCAAAATCTTCCTTTCAGGATCGAGACAGTCAAGCTGGAGCAATCATGGAGTGAGTTCATATGTGTGTGGACCTTTCTCGATAGCCTCCACCCCTAAACAAAGGTACTATGTTATTTTTATTGATGATTTTTCTCATAGATGTTGGATCTACTTTATGTAAAAAAAGGATTAAACCTTCTCAAGGTTTTATGAGTTCAAAGCCTTGGTTGAGAAAGAATCTGGAAAGAAAATAAGGGCCTTGCGAAGCGACAATCGTGGAGACTATGTCTCCCAATAGTTTAAGGACTTTTGTGCAGCAGAAGGAATTAAACAGGAGTTGACGGCACCCCATAACCCACAGCAGAATGGGGTGGCTGAAAGGAAGAACAGATCGATTGTGGGAGCAGCTCGGGTGATGCTGCATGACCAAAGCCTACCACTTCATTTATGGGCTAAGGCATGCAATACAACAATATACTTTTAGAATAAAAGCCTCCATCATATACTGGGAATGAAGACACCAGTGGAGGCCTTTTCCGGGAAGAGACCAAATGTGATTCACTTCAGGGTCTTTGGATCATCGGTTTATTACCATGTGACCAAAGATGCCTGAAAGAAGCTAGATCCAATAGCTCAGTTGGGGATACTTGTGGGGTACGCGGATACACCCCACAACTATCGGGTGTTCTTGCCTACCAGTCAGAGGACACTGGGACGTAGAGATCTGAAGTTCGACGAGCAGAAAGCCATGCGAGTGTCCCTTGAGAGGGAGCTCAAGTTGCATGCAGAGGAGGAACTTTTGGTTCATAAGGAGGAGAAGCCTTAGACTGATGCGGAGCAGCCGCATGCAGAGGATCCGGGAGTGGAGACATCCACTCTTGCAGAGTCTTCCAGAGATGGGCATAAAAACTCAAGGGAGGCTGACAGATTGATGTTGGATGTGAGAGAGAATGTGGGACAACCATCTTCTTAGCGTAGACAGAGGAGGTCACCCCAGTGGTACACTAGTTACATGGCCCTGGTTGGGGAGTGTGTAGAGACTGAACCTTCTTCCTTTGAGGAAGTAGTGCAGCAGCGAGTCTGGGTTAATGCTATGGTGGAGGAGTATGACTCCATCATTCAGAATAGTGTTCGGGATGTTGTCTTAAGACCAAAGGACAAGTCAGTAGTGAGTTCCCGATGGCTTTACAAAGTAAAACAAGCAGCTGGTGGTAGTGTTGAGAAACATAAGGCAAGGTGTGTTGCCTGTGGTTTCTCACAGGTCGAGACGATCGACTATGATGAGAATTTTGATCCTATAGCAAGGTACTCATCTATCAGATCGATGTTGGCACTATCAGCTCAGATGGGTTGGAAGATCCATCAGATGGATGTGAAGATTATGTTCCTCAACGACAAGATTGAGGAAGAAGTGTACATAGAGCAGCCTGAAGGATTTGAGACCTTTGAACGTGAGTCGCATGTGTGCCGAGTTAAGAGATCTTTGTATGCACTGAAGCAAGCACCTCGTGCTTGTACACCATGATCAACAACTATTTCACCGGGTTGGGCTTCACAAAGAGTGAAGCAGATGCGAACCTTTACCACATCATGGTAGAAGGTAAGCCATTGGTCATTGTTCTTTATGTTTATAATCTAATATTGATAGGTGATGATTAGTTGAACAAGTTTTGCAAGGAGGACCTTGCAAGAGAGTTCGAGATGAAAGACATGGGTCTTATGCACTACTTTCTAGGAATGGAAGTGTGGCAAAAGGATGGGGAAGTGTTTGTGTCTCAAAGCAAGTATGCCAATGAGACACTCAAGAGACTCCACATGGAGAAGTGCAAGCCCATGTAGACTCCTCTAGCAGGTAACTGGAAAAAGGAGGATGCTACTTCAGGTGAGGTAGTAGCTGCTACTGTTTATCGGCAGCTTTTGGGTTCATTGATGTATCTAGTGAACACACGACTAGATTTTTGCTTTGCGATGAACCAGCTAAGTCAAACTATGGTTCAACCTACCAAGCTATTTTGGAAGGCGACGAAGCATGTGCTAAAATACCTCAGAGGCACATCTCAGTATGGATTATGGTACAGACGAACAAACAAATCTCCTAACAAAAGAAACCATAGCTTATCAGAGCTCAAAATAGCCTGAATGTAGCATGGATTTTTCGACCATGTGTTTAAAAAACATCTTATTGGGGGAAGGGAGGTTCCATGTTTGGATTGAGCGTCTGCTACCGTATTTTTCTCTCAATACACATGAAGGAAAGGTAAGTCCTCGAAGGAATATCGGAGAGCAGCTATGCTAGCCATCCAATGTTGAAGCAACGGATCCTCAAGGGAGTTTCATCCTTGCAACCAATCAGTAATGACTTTAGAATCTCTAGAAATCTAGATAGTATCAATGGCAAGTTGGACAACGATTTGAAGTAATCCCCACAATGCCATGATCTTTGCTTGATAATTTGTGCCAACCCATTTGTACCAATAGAAGTAGAATTCTCTATTGGGGTAGATCTTGATAAGAGTTTTGTAATTGCATTGTCCTTCTGCAGAGGTTCCATCAAATAAACCAAAGGGAAAATGTGACCCCATGTCCTGAAAGATAACAGAACACCGAGAAAGCCTAGGAATCTAGGGTTCAGTCTCCATAAAGTATCCAACAATTTTGACATAAGTAGAATTGTAGTCAATAAGTTAGTTCTCGAAGATCGAGGCATTCCTAGAATGCCAGATTCCCCAAAGGACATACATAGGGAGCACTCTATAGGACCTCTGATGGATGGAAGAATACATCAGGCACTCAAAAATAGAGGGCCATTCCCTATCAATTTGTAGATTCATCAATTCCACTACATCTTCCAAAATGGCCTTTGCAAAAGGGTAATCCAAGAACATGTGAAATACATTCTCAAAAGTATATTGGAATAAAAGGTAGTGCCCTGAATCTTGGAGACCTATTTTGATCAAATTCTCCCATGTTAGGATACAGTTAAACAAGGACAACCAGGAGATACATTTTATCTTCAAGGGGGATTCCCCTTTCCACATATGCATTGTCTAGTCGTTGTAGGGACTAGGAGATGGAGATCTTGAAATATATGTGTAAATTTCCTTGAATGCAATCTTACCACTAGATACTCGACCCCCCCCTGCAAGGAAATCAAGGTTGTCTTTTATTGCATTGCCTACCTCAATCAGCTTCAATCTATATGTCTCCCATTCACATTCATATTCAACATTGAGACCTAGTTCCCAAGAGTGTGGCCAAGAAAGAAAAGGGTGCTCCTGGTGAAGTTGATTCATCAGATCTGCTAGATATCGAAATCCCAACTAGTGTAAAGTGAATATTATATGAGGGGACAAACTATGATTACCAATGAAGCCCTTGTTCGCATCCACCCCTATATGAATCTTAGCATCGTTACCTACTTTCCATTTCAGATTGTCACATATCATTAATTTAGTTGTCGTTAAGTTTCTCCATATAAACGAAATCCTTCTCTTTGCAGGAGCTCCATTAGCGACCCAATCCTCCAAATATTGCTGCTGAAGATATTTCTCTTCGATAATTTCACTCCACATTCACTGTGCATTAAAATCCCTCTAGAGATTACAAGTAAGAAGAGAAAAATTAAATCGCTTCATATCCCTAAGATCTCAACCACGAGAGTCTTGAGGATGAGACAAAGAGCCTCGCTTCTTGAGGTGGAACTTTTTATCTTAACCAGCTCCTGACCATAGAAACTTGGCAATAAAAGAATTGATTTTGTGTATGATTTCTATAGGTAGAAGGAATATATCCATCTGATACACGACTATCCCTTGAAGCATTGATTTTATCATGATCACTATGCCTCTAAGGGTCAGCCATCTGTGGTCCCATAGAAAGCACATTTTCTGAAATTTAAGAAATAGCCAATCTCAATCCAACAATCAATAATTGCATGGTTTAAGGAAACAACCCAAGTATTTTAATCCAGACGACATAGGGACAGGTTTTACCCTAAATAGTGTCACTATTTTCTTGTAGATTTCAATGCCTATCTCATTTGCTATTAGCTCATATTTTTCTTTTTTAATTATGAGTCCTGAGGTTCTTCCAAATTTAGACAAAATCTAAAAGAATGCTTCCCACCCAGAGAATTTGGAAGCTCCAAAGCACAATACATCATCCACAAAGAGAATATGTGCTGTGGAGAATGTTGTGGAGACCTTGCATCCAGATATGACTCCATTTAATTTTTCTCTACTGACACCTTTGTTGAGAGAATCCATAACCAATATGAAAAGGAGTGGGGAGAGAGAACATCCTTGTCCCAAACCCTTGGATATTTTGAAAATATATTTGGGATATCCATTGATTAAGGAAATAGTAAAGGCCATGGTCACACAAGACATATTCCATCTAACATGGCGATGTGGAAAGTTGATTTTGTGAAGGATCAGGCATAGAAAATCCCAATCCACTTGATCATATGCTCGTAGGAGATCAATTTTCATAAGCCAGGATTTTTGTTTAGTCATTTTGATCGTATGAATGCACTCTTATGCGATTACAATTGCATCTTGTATTCTCCTGTCTGGAAGAAAGCCAAATTGTCCAGACATATATTTCGAGAAATGATCGTTTTAAATCTATTAGCTACAATTTTTTAAATCAATTTATAAGAAAAATTACAGAGAGAGTTGGGTCTAAATTTAGAAAATCTTATAGCATTTGATTTTTTTGGAATTAAAGTGAGGAAGGTTGCATTGATGGCACCTATGCTATGGCCAGTGACCCATGCTTTTCCACCATTTGCAGCATTTTAGGCCCCATTAAGTCAAAGAAAAATATATAAATCTCTATTGACCAACCATCAAGGCCCGAAGTTTTTTCTTTGGCCACTTCTTTCAACAATTGTGGTAGCATTATCCTTGAGCTTCCTCTTTCAAGACACGCCTCAAATATAGATGTGTGCAACCCAATCCATATTTGAGAATTTCAACCTAGGCCTTATCCATGACAAGCAAATTTTCAATGTGATTTCTTTTATAAATTTTATATGTTTAATTTTTGGCTATGATGAAAAAAAAAATATTTAAGTAAAAATGATTTAAATAATTAAATTATTATTAATAATTAAATGGAAAAAAGCTCAATTAAATTAAAAAATCTCTTCAATCAAACTTTATCATAAATTTAATTTTTAAAACCTCTTCGCACAAACGTTATCATAAAATAAGAAAAAGTTAAATAAGGGACCTCCACTTAGCCATAAGCTAAGAATAAGATGAGTTATAAATAAGGAAGAAGGATTGATAAAGTTACATGAAGTTCTCCAAGAACATTGAAAAGTAATACCTTCTTCCATTATCACTGTGAAGGATAATGACATGATTAAACCAACTATGGTATGATCACCTCCTTTTAATATATTTAAAGATTTTTTTTTGGTGAATTTGAATAGCATATGAGAGGATTGGGTTCTGATATACTAAGGTGAATAGGTTATAATGGACCAGGACTAAGAAAGAGAAGACAATACATTCTAAACTCAATAATAATAGGTAAAATAATATACTAGAATGAAAGCATAAGTTTTGGATGGTGGAAAGAAAAGATCACAAATACTAATTACAAATTTTGTGAAAGTAAAAGAAAAAGAAAATTTATTCTAATTAATAGGAAAATTAGCAACAACAAAAGAAGATGATAGCACATTATCACTCCATCCTTTTTCTAGTGAATTGCAAAGCGGTTATGATGAATAGCACAAAGACTTAACCTACAACATAGCATAGATGATATGGTAAACTAATTAGCCAAGGTAAGAAGAAGAAGAATACCAACATATCTACATTAATTAGGACATGCCTCATTCTCACTATTACAAGAATAAAGACCATCATCTTAATAGAAAGGTATTTTTCAAGGGAGAAATTTCACAAATTAGCTATTGTTTTGCAACATTTCACCTATTCTTTATGTAGATATGATTAATTGATTACATTTACCAAGATTTACAAGCTTTAATGATAAATAATATGCTTTATATGTATAATTTTCAAAGTGAAATGGTTGCCTAGAATAGTTTAAATAGCTATATTATTTGAATCATTAAAAAATACCATGGTTTCTATTTGTTGGTATTCAAAGGCATGCTCATTTTTTAGAAGAAAGACCATTAGGTGGAATTATGATAGTAGAATAAAACCAAATGCCACAAGACAAATTATCTTCAAATCAGGAATGGAAAGAAGAATTCCCAAACCAACAACAAATTCAAATAAAATGAAATAAAAAGAGTATGCCACCATTACAAGTTGAGTGGGAAGAAATTTGTGAGCAACTTCATCTATCACTTCATTGTAGAAACCACGCAACCAAGATAAAAGTGTATCAAGTGAAGAGTAAAAGGAATGAGGAATTACACACAACTCCAACCCAAGAAGCATAAGCCCTCCAATGTATAGTAGCAACATCGTAGGTCTATATCACCATCGAAGGGGATATCGGTTAATGCCAACCAAAAAATCAAGTCTCATTCCTATAGTTACCTACAATATTTTGGAAGAAGATTCCTTTCATGGAGATGTATTAGAGATTAGTATGATGTTGATGGCATTCCCTCATCTTTATATTGTATAAACTTTGAGAAAAATTCCTACCTTCAAGGCCATAGTCTATTGATAATTGTCACTTATGGGCATACATATGTCATATTCGTCAAATCTTTTGGGAAGATAAAGGTGATATGATTACACACTAAGGAGGTCATTCAAGAGATGTCGTTGCAAGAAGCAAGTGTTGGTACAAGCACATACAACAGTGGTCAAGCCAACGCAATCATCACTCAATCTCTTTCTTCCTGTAACAAATGATGTGAGTAGACAAAAAAGTTCTTTTCTACTAGTTTATAGCCTTATATATAGTGGGACATTCTATTAACATTGAGTAGGATCCCTTCAAAGATTATGCGCATTTTATTTTGGAATAGTATAGCTAAGACTCACCTTCCTTCTTCTACACCCTTTGAATTAAAGGTTGAATTTAATTCATGGAGTTTGTGTTAGTATTTTATTCTCATATTTTGTAAAGGACTAGGTTCTCCCAATGTTGTTATGAAACCAACTGACAAAAAGATAGAGAAGATAGATCAATGCCTTAGAATTTAGCCTCTTCAAGGGGGCAACCTCCTTTACATTACATAAATGAACAATTCTTTGATGATACAAATGACAAGACCTCATTTCTATATATAGGAGTCTAAGGGGTCATAATATAATCAGAGCCGACATAACAATAACAATGTAAGGGAACAATAATAACAATAGTGGGCTTCTATGGGTCACAATAGTAACAATATGGGGACTACATGGGTACAACAATATAATAAGGGGTTTGTACTAATAACGATAAGCGGTTATACTATTAGTATAGGGGCCTAACATGCCCCTCTCCTTCAAAAATTGTTGTCCTCAACGCTTGAGTAGTTCTTGATGCTTCTGTATAAAATTCTTGTCCTCCCATGTGGAATCTTCAGCGGGTAAGTTATTCCACTTGATGAGATACTCTGAAATTGATTGATTTTGTAGCTGTCGAGTTCTTGTTTCTGTGACTGCTCTAGGTTCTCCTTCCTTTTCAATTTCTGGCAATATTATTTGAATTGGGATCTTCTACAAGTTTTGAATTAGTGGCCACACTTCTTTGTCCTTCTTCCATTCCTCCCTTACTTCGTTTATCCAATCTGGTTGGATAATAGAAATAGCACTAAACAATGCTTCCACATCCTCATCCTTTCTTGAGAGTGCATCTACAACAAAATTTTGCTTCCATTTTCTAGAGATGATGTCAAAGTCATAACCCATCATATTTTTGATGCATTTTTTCTGTTCTTTTAAGGATAATAGTTGTTCTAACAAGTATTTAAGGCTATCATGATCCATTTTTACCTTGAAGTGTCTTCCCATTCGGTAAGGTCACCATTTCTTAAGTGCATGTAGTATTGCCAACATTTCTTTCTCATAAATAGCTTGCTTGAGATGTAGCAGTAAAAATACCCAATCATCTACATCAAAACAGTTTTCACTATGATGTTGATCTACCTGTTGTTTCATTCGATTTTGCACCAAAGTGGCGTTATCCTTTAAAAGTTGGAGAACTTGTTGTTGATGCTTGATGTGATCTTTCACTTCTTGAACCTTTTTCTTCATGATATATCCTTCTATCTTTAGAGTTTGAGGATTGGTAATTTCTTCCAATGCTTTGCAAGATATGGTCGGATTCATTTTTTGATGCTCGATGTGATCTTTCACTTCTTGAACATTTTTCTGCTTGATATGTCCTTCTATCTTGATATTTTGAGGAGTGGCATTACAAGATATGGTTGGATTCATTTCTTCTTTCTCGATGTGATCTTTCACTTCTTAAACCTTTTTCTTCTTGATATGTCCTTCTAGCTTGAGAGTTTGAGGAGTGGTAATTCTTGCCAATACTTTACAAGATATGGTCAAATTCATTTCTTCTTTCTTTGGGTTGGTTCCTGGTGTATATTCTCTTCTTTTGATGTTTCTTGATCCTTTTCTTCCTCCTCTTCATAATCTATGTAAAATAATTTCTTCTCAGCACACTTATGACCTTTAGTGCATTTGCTATCACAATTATAACAAAGCCCTTTTTCTCTTTTTTCTTCCAATTGTCGTGGTGTCACCCTTGTAAGTTGTCGAAGGCTAGGAGAAACAACACTTCCATGTTTACAATTGTGAGGGGTAGAATTCATTGTTTCCAAAATTTTGCTTTCCACTTTTCTTGCCAACCTGAATGTCTTCTCCAATGAATCAGGTTCCCAAATACGAACCTCATGTTAAATGTTATTCTTTAAAGTCCCTATGGAGACATCAATCCTCTGCTTCTCTAGAATATCATTTTCCCTTATATTCAATTTTTGAAATTCCTCAATATGCTCTTCCATTGAACACTTTTGTTTGAGATTTATCAATTGGCTAAAGAAGGTGTTTCTCTTTGTATCCTCATAATGTGCTATCATTTCCTTCATGAAAATTGACCACGTGACAATTGGTTTACAAGAACAAAGCCCTTTATACCATAAAAATTGATTCATTTCTAAATAATAAGATGTAATACATACCTTTTGTAATAATGGTACACCATGTAGATCAAAATATTTCTCCATCTGTAGTATCCAATTTACTAGATCCTTGCCATCAAACTTCCTCATCTCGCTTTTTCTTAATTTTAGGAGCTCGATCTTGAAACGACTGTAACTCTGTTCGGATCTTCCAGTTCTGAAATTGTGACCTGTAGTAGCCCTATGTGTCCCCTTTCTAATGCCACCAATCTGATCTAAATTGGATTCTCCAAGGACGAGTTATGCCAAATCTCCCATAGTGACCTGATTATAGACCTTTTTAGAAGAGCGAACTTGTATGAAGTGCCACATGTCACTATTTCGACCTTAGGATCTAAAAAATATATACAAGAAACTAGAGTCCGTCCTCTTTCTGTAACTTCTTCTATACTACTAGTGTAACCCCTTATTGTTATTAGTACAACCCCCTTATTATATTGTTTTACCTATGTAGTCCCCATATTGTTATTATTGTGCCCCATAGAAGCCCACTATTGTTATTATTGTGCCCTTACATTATTATTGTTATGTCGGCTCTGATTATATTATGATCCCTTAGACTCCTATATATAGAAAGGAGGTCTTGTCATTTGTATAATCGAAGAATTGTTCATTTATGTAATGTAAAGGAGGTTTCCCCCTCGAAGAGGCTGAATTTATAAGGCATTGATCTGTCTTTTCTATCTTTTTGTGTGTTGGTTTCATAACATTTGGTATCAGAGCTTTGGATTCTAGGGTTTGGCTGCTCTAAATAGGGCATCGTGACATTTGCGATATAACTTTTTCTTTGCAACATTTCAGATGCTAAAAAAAAACCCATTTAATTTGAAATCGTTCTGAACCTCGAGTTCGAATTTCAGATATTTTCGTACTATATTTGCGGAGATATGATCTGAGGAAGTTTGCCTATTTGCATACTCCCAAATTACATTCCAAACAGGTGACCTGGGGAAAATCGTCATAACTTTCTCTCTAAGTATCATATTTAAATTTTGTAAGAAGGTACAAAAAGAGGACGGACTGTAATTTCTTGTATATATTTTTCAGAGCCAAAAGTTGAAACAGTGACATGTGGCACATCATACAAGTTCACTCTGATACGAAATGTTATGAAACCAACTCACAAAAAGATAGAAAAGATAAATCAACACCTTAGAATTCAGCCTCTTCAAGGGGGAAACCTCCTTTACATTACACAAATGAACAATTCTTTGATGATACAAATGACAAGACCTCCTTTCTATATATAGGAGTCTAAGGGGTCATAATATAATTAGAGCCTACATAACAATAACAATGTAAGGGCACAATAATAACAATAGTGGGCTTCTATGGGGCACAATAATAACAATATGGGGACTACATAGGTAAAACAATATAATAAGGGGGTTGTACTAATAACAATATGGGTTTACACTAGTAGTACAGGGGTCTAACAAATGTTGGGTCAACTACCATTCAACTACTAGCTTTTGATAGAAGATCTAGTAAACCGTTAGGGATTATTCCATAGTTGCTTATTTCGTTGGGTCAAAAAATTATCGTAATAGATGTTATAATTATGAAGGGCCCACTATAATTCAATATTCTCCTTAGGAGTCATTATGTGTATGATATGAATGTGTTGGCACCTATGCTAAAATTGTGGAAGGTTTGTCGCTATTGAAGCTCACATGTACTAATCACAATCTTTATCTACCTTTAGACAATCTTTCCCTCTTATTTGTTTCTTGTATTTCAATAAACACTACACCAATAGGTTGAATTATCTAACGTAATTAGGGTAAAATATTTGACATCATATCCCTTGAATTCAATTTATAATAAGAAGGATCATTTTCATTTATGGTCACCTTCTTGGGACTTGGTTTTGATAGTTGACGAATTATTATATCTAATGGGGGAATTGGAGTCTATGCTTCCCCCTATTGGTCCGAGAGAATGTTTCAACATGTGTTCTCTCTAGTATGATTCTCTTCGCTAACTCTAATGGGGGTTATGATTGGCTTAAATAGTCTATTGGATGTTTCCATCCTTTGAAAATACAATCTTGTTGGTTTGGACGCATATACAAAAAAATTATAACTTTTATTTTCCTTCCCAGTTTGATCCCTTTGATTGTATATCCTTAGAAATTGACATTTATGAGTATTTGGACTTTCTCATGGAACTATAACTCCATATTTATTTTGAGTTTGATCAATATTATCATAGATCATTAGATTTTGTTTTCGAGCTCAATTTATCTAGTGATAATGCTCAATTTATCTAGTGATAATGCTCAAGTTTATCTTTTGGGAATGATTTCTCAATTGTAGATTCTTAGAGTTTGGTGTTTATATGTTTGACCTCTTTAATGGATCCTTAAATTCTTATAACAATGACTATGTTCCTATATACCCCATCTTTGATTTTAGCATGAATTTTCCTTCCATGTCTAATCTCTTTGGTTGACAATTCTTAGCATGTGGGAATGTTAAGTGTTTTCTTGTGGACTCCACTATGAAAATGGATCTTGTCAAATAAATAATGGTAGAAAATGTTATTTTCGCTATAACCCTGTCTCTTGTTTCTAGGTTTGAAGATATAGTTTTCATATTATTATTTCTTTGGTGTAGGATTTTAATTGGATTTTTGGTTTTCTAGCTATCATATTTTATGCATTATTTAACTCAGATATATTTTAAAGCTTTCATATATTTTTAGATTTCTCCTATATTACAATACATTAAAATATTTTTCTACACACTTTTTCTATAGGTTCCACACTATTGGATGTTGGTGCATAAACAATGTCTATAGGTAGTTTGCAAAACTCTAATGGAAGACCTTTCATATGATGTGTTATTATGGTGCAGCAAAATTTCTCCATTTGACATCCAACCAATTATTTTATTGTAGGACTAGGAACCCTTGTAGTTTAAGACTTCATTCTAAACTACATTTATATTTCTTATCTTGTTTTGACCATTCCCAATGGGGATCCCAAATTTATATATTTTTTGTTGTTTTTGTTTTTATTTCCATTTTTCTATGCATATCGCTACATGCACTATTTTACCTAGTTTCATGTTATAGCTTGGCACATTATTCTTATCACCTTTGTATTATTAATTATTTCTTTCCTCTATGACACTTTCTTCTACGTTTTAAATGTACCCTACCCTAGAGGAGATATACTTATGACTGTCCATATATTGCACTTTACATATGTCTATTACATGCTCTTAGAACATAGGTGTGTGCCCTGTGACATTTATCTCTTCCATTATACTATGAAATTATTTTATTTCTTTCATATTTTTGTTAAAAAAAGACAAAAATATCTCATACTTATAGAAAAAGAGGAGGTGAGGGATGAGGATAATCAAGATCTTTATGATTTTTTTATATGTGGTAGAAAATCAAGTCATATCACCCTAGAAACAATTAAATGCTTTTTTGTTAGTTATATATAGTTGGGTCTTAGTATTTCCTTATGAGTTATGCCTTTATTATGATATTTTTGAATCCTCTAATTGATTACTCATTTACTCACTGTGGAGAATTTCTCAATTCCTCCTGGATTGATCATTTATTTCATTGGTCATTTTGGCCTCAATTTCTATATTATGATTTTTTTACTCCTCTTTTTGCTTATTCATTTAATTACTATGTATAATATCTCAATGCTTCCTACATTGATGGTTTATTTCATTAGTGATTTTCACATCAATTTCTACCTAAGTCATGATTATGTCATTCTTATTTTCGAAGGATGTTTTAATAATTAGTCATTTATAAGTTTTTTTACAATCATATCAACCTTCCCTATTGACAAGCCATTATCTCTCCATCAACATAACAAATTCTTTACTTTTGGTAGTCTAGGAGGATTCACTAGTTCATTCTAATTAGGGGTCCTTCTCCTATTGACTACAATACATTTCTCTAAGAAATCAACTTAGAGTAAATATTACCGTATTTGATTTAATCTTTGGTAGGTTTCCTCGTGTTCATCATTCTAGAATCATTATGGGTCATTGATTAGCTGGTTCCCATTATGTTCAATGACAAGACCCTTATTGAGATAGGGGGATTTGTGTTCTACCTTGGATTCCATTTTCCTTGTCAGTGAAATGACTCAAAATTTATAGTGATTTTCATTATTGATTTTCATATAGAGCATCTTCCTTATCATATTTATTTTTTGGTGCTTTCAACGGTCATACTCATTACTGTGTTTCTATATTTTATTATGCCAAAAATTCATACTCTATCATTTTCTTGATACTTTATCTTCTTTATACTTGTTCATGTTTGTTTATGAGAGATTCCCTATTGATCTACTTTGAATGTATATTTTCTTATAAGCACTGATTAATTTTCCCCGAATGAGATCTATAAATATTTATAATACCTTAGGTCTTCTAGTCATGAGTGGCATGTTCCCTCACTATTGATAGTGGATATATCTTAATGAATCCTAACAACTAGATTCTATAGGTGTGTGATGTCAACACATATTTCTTGTTGCTAGAATGTAATAAGTGCCTTTTTTCCCATTATTATCATCAATTGGTTAGCATCCATGTGTCATTGATATTAGGCTCTTAACCCAAGTTCTGTTGGCATTTAATTCCATTGTGAATAAATTGTGTTTGGGTCCTACTTGCATATGTTGTTTTGAGGCCAAAGTGCCTATGTGGTTAAGGTTAGAGATGCTATGTGTATAAAGGTCCAATGAGCCTAATATTGTAATATATAATCACACCATGTAGTATAATAAGTTATAGCTATAGATCCCTAAACCAAAAGTGTATGGTGGGATAAATTCACAAAAGGGGAAAGTAAAAGGGGCTTAACCATGGTATAGCCTAAGAACAAAAAGTCAGATGTAGGTGGTGGGAAATAGTTGCCAAATTGACACTTGGGAGAAATTACCCATGTCTGCAAAATTCATGTAGTTCTTATTTTGTGTGGCCATTGGGGGAATTCATTGAACCATACTAGACTGCAAATATTGGTGGTAGTTTCCTTGGAGAATTATTAAACCTCATGTGCACTATGGTGAACTGATGTTTAGAATTTTTCGGGGGAATCTTTCAATCTTGAACCCTATAACTTGATGAAATGTCATAATTCCCATGGTGGAAATGTAGGATTCAATTTCCCTTGCTCATCTTACGAAAATTTGAAGCTTGGAAGGGAAATAGGTTCTGCTACCCAATAAATTAAATGGATATATTATTCATCCTTACTTAGGTAAAGGCTGGAGCTTGTAAGGAGAATTTGTTAAACGAGTATATGAAAGTGAGGCCTCATACTTAAATTGTATTGGATTTTGTTTCCATTGGATTATAACTCCAAATTTGGATTTAAGAGAGCATTTTCCATTGCATAATTAACACCTCAACTCAAGGGTGACCCATTAGTGAGAGTTATAGAGTAGTGTGGTCTATGGCTAGGAGGAATACCAGAGGTTTGCAACCATTTCATGTTAAATATAGAAGAATTTTTTCCCAATTTATGTGATTAAGAATTGGATATTTCTTATATTTTGGTATGTCCTTGTTTTATATATATATATATATATATATATATATATATATATATTATATATATATATATATATATATATATATATATATATAGTAAATAGTATAGTTAAAAATTCTAGGCATATTACTTGTAAATTTTTATGTTGAAGGTTGCTTATATTCCTATGGTTATATGTTTTCATATAAATTTTTAGCTTATGCTTGTTGGTAAGACCATTCCAAGTATGTTTAATGATAATGAGGTTAATTTCATGTGATAATCACAGTGTTGAACTCTAAGTGAATGTTCTTTTATGGCTTTCGAGAGAGATGAAAATGTTAAGGTTCCATTTTGAATGGTCATAAAATTGAGGAACTATGTTATGTCTAGTTAGTATATGGATATTTGGGATAAAAGACATTACATTTTTTTGTTGGTTTGGTTTCCAGTTTGATAGAAAACATAAAAAGAATTTTGATATTATGTAATCTTGTATCATTTTAATAAAAAGAAGCTTATTTACTCGGAAAATAACAAGGACATTTAGGTCTATTTAACTCATATGACCTAAGATAGTACTGCATAAATCAACTTAAAGTTTCCTTCTTTTACAATAATAACCAAATCTATTATTTATGTTGTTTCCCAATATGTGTAAGGTTCTTGTCTTGAATGTTCTAGCTATAGGAAATGACCCTTTACTAGTTCTCCATTCACCTTTACCAAAACTTGTGGAAAAACCTTCATTATATAATTGTCCCACATAGATCAAGCTTGTATTCATCTATGAACACCTAACCTGCTTGAACAATATTTTTTTTCCTCAAGGAAATAAATCATCCTCTCTCTCAACCTGGTGGATAGAGGTTGTTGGTACTAGGATAGCCCACAATTATACTCACTTAAGAATTGAGAAGACTCTACACCAATACAACAATATTTATCAAGGTATTATACCTCATCATATCACTAGACAGGATTGGGTCATGGGTGAGGAATATAATAGCCATTTACCTAACCACCCAAGACAACCCGAATTGACATGGTTCAATAAGATATTATATCCATCCTTCATCTTGATTCGACTATCTCCCACTCCAATGACATTACAGAAATAATTGTTTCCAAATATACTCTACCATAATCACCCACAAATTATTTTTGCTACCTAATCAATGCTACTATTAAAAGTATATAAACCTGCTACTCACACTCAAACATTAAATAAAATGTTCACTTTCTAGAGCTATTGTAGTTGTCTCCATATTTCTTAATAGACCTATTTTACACTAATAGAAACCATAACTAGTTACTAAAATAGAAGAGAATGGAAATAAAATTAAAAATTAAACAAGGTGTAAAGATAAAAATTGAAAAGACTACAATGAAAATATTGGATCTTTGCTTAATAAACAAATAAAAATGCATACATCCACTCCTCACATACATAGGCCACAATTAGCCTAGATGATTCTGAAGCTATAAATAGACTTTGTTACAGTACCATCGATTAATACTATATATTATCAATACCATGTGTCCAAACAACCATAACTAAAAAAATTATATTAATCTCACATCATTCATTAAACTTAAAAAAGAGCTTTTTATTATAATAAACATATAAAAAAAACAATCAGTATCTACTTTATTCAAAACTCAATTTTATATTTTTTACTATTCAATATTCAATTTTCATTTTATTGTTTTTCTAGAATATTAAATTATATTTCAAAAACAACTATTAACACTTATACCTTTAATTAAATTTTTGGAAAATTTCTATTTAATATTTCAAAAAACAATTACATTTTGTACTTTTTAATTTGAAGAATATTTTATGGCCTTACACATGTGAAAATAACTAATTAAAGTTTAATAAAATTTAAAAGTTAATTTAAAATTTTTTGATTATATTTAAATGTTAAAGAAATCGATATGTATAATAGTTTATTCAACTCTTGTTTAAGACCTTTCAAACTATGTTTATAGTTATTAATAATTATTAAAATTATATAATAAATATTTCAACCGATGTTGTAGTAGCGTACAAAGTTGATAAGATTATGAAAAATATTGGTGGCATTTATCTTTTAAACTATCAGTTTTAGAACTAACACAGTGGATTCATTTATTATGTGTATTTGTATAGACTATTAAAATGTAAAAGCTAAAGTAATCTCGATTTAAAATATGCAAACTATATGAATATATAGTATTTGGAATTTCAAATAATATTGATGAAACTATTATAATTTATTTATTATTTATTTAATATTTATTTAATAAAATAATTAAAAATATGATGTAAATAAATAATAAAATTATTTTAACTATCTTTTATAAATAAAAATTTGAATGACAAAATAATTATATTATAATTTTTAAATACTTTTATGTATAATTACACGATAAAATAAAAAAATTATGCTCATGTATTTTGGATTGATATTGAATGGGTGTAATATTAAGGAATTTCATGCTAAAAGGCTATCGGTTTAATGGATGTTTAGTCATCAACAACATGACGGTAGGTAGGGTTAACTCCATTGGTCTAGTTCCACTGCAAAAAATCACCTCTCTAATGGGAAGTCACAATGTCAATTCTCTTTGACACTAAAATGAAAATTTAGATTAAAAAATAATCAGCAAAATTCTAATAAATAATCTCTATCAATGTAATAACAATAACAAAATTTAAATTGAACTAATTATCCTTGTAATAACAAATTAAGTTGTATATCCTCATACTAACAAATTAAGTTGCATAACAATATGCAACCCAATTCGTTGAAATCTCTCTCCCAATTCTTTATCCTTCTGTCATGAAATGCTAGTTCAATTCTGTTTAGATCCATCCAAATTAAATTTCCTCTGTCCCAGGTCTGAGAGTAAAAGGAACATCGAGGTTAACCTAGGGAAGGTAACCTGCCTCCCGCCAAGAATAAAAACAGCGGGGTTGACCTATGGAGGGGAAGGCAACCTGCTTCGAGAAAAAATTGAGATCATTATTCTTAAAGATCTATCACTCAATATCCCGCCATGACACGGATGGCCTTGGTTTATAAAATTTAATCTGAAAATTTAAAGGGAGCTGTCTGTTGGGTATTTTTCTAGAGTTTGCAATGGGATGGGATGTGGAAAATACCAAAACCACAAAAATAAAACACAGAGGCAATGCTCTGTTTCCTTTGCTCTACTTCAGGATCTTTACCCTTTTAAAAAAAAATTCAGTGAACAGAGTAATGCACCACCATAAAAGATTTCCATTCATTAAAATAAAATGACTGATATACATTCATCCTCTTTGCTGTGAGGAATTTACCAAATACAAGATTAAACCAAAACTCTGTTTTCACCTGAGAATTTACAGAGACATATTCATCCTCTTTTACTGAGAGGGATTCACCAAAACATTACAAGATAAATTACTCTGCCTCCTATGAAATTTTACACCACTGTGTAAATATTTCATTTACATTCACTGCTGTGTGATAAACAAAATTTACAGGGAGTTACAGATTTACCTTTTCACCTGTGTGAAACAATACATGGTTTGAAAACCAAAACAACCCACTGGTTTCATTTACTTCTCTTCTCCTGCACTGCTGTGCATTCTTTTTCTTTTTACATCACCAAGACAACATTTTTACTCTGCTGCATGAAAATCCCTTTTACATTACAGACCCAAAATAATTTTTGCACATCTGTGCTTCCCCTGTAATACAAAATTTACTCTGGTTTTTCACGGGTGCTGCGGACCCTCTGTGTTTTACATTTGCTGCTGCAAAAAATTACATTTCGTTCTCACCCTGTGCCCATATATCAATCACCATTACACATTGCATTTTTTTTAATCCCCGCGGGTTTTCTTTTTTTTTACATTACAAAAATATTGGGTCAACGCTTATATTAGAACATATATAAAAAAAATAAACTTACACTTTTGTTTTACCGCCTGCCCATACTCCAGTTAAAATTGCCGTATGAAAACATTAAAGGCACATTACCAAACCTATGACATTCCATTAACATAAGGCATGGTCGATTATGTATGGACCATGCTGCATTAATTTTGACAGGCCTCCGTATGACTTCGGACAGACTTTAAACTGCGCAGACCTTACCTAACAATCGAACGGCGGACAATATTCATTGTTGATTGGACGCATATCGGGCAGGGTAAGAAGACCGGAAGTTACCTTCCGACGGATGTGACTTGCTGATGTCAGGCCAGCATCACTTGCTGGACAGTTGTCAGCTCCCAATTGCATCGGAGCTCGTTGCACGGAAACTACCTTTCGCTGAAGGGTGGTGCGATATGATCCTGCCGGTTTTAAGTTTGCATCGGTGGTTTTCTATCTCCGTTGACTGCTGACCGTGCGCCATTGCAGCTGGCCTCCCGCGCACAGGGGAAATTACCAGTTTCCAACACTCCCCTTTAATTTCACCTGTTGGGCATTCAACCTTACCCAAACACTTCCTCAACTCCTTGACATGCTGCTGTTGCAAAAGAGTCTTCCTCTTAACAGAGGGATTAACCACTGTCTATGCTGAAAAGCATCTTCCTCTAAACTAGAGGGATTCACCTGTCTATGCTAAAAGCATCTTCCTCTTCACAGAGGGATTCTCCAA
>APFE030689436.1:76390-115576 GCA_000404065.3 Pinus taeda | reverse complement strand
AATTAATACTATAAATAAAAAACAATATACACATTATTTAAATTTGAAAATAAACATATACAACACAAAAGTAGCATTAATAAATTTGAGAGTAAACATAGTCGAGACAAGCTATATTGAGTTAGTAAGTCAACAAAATATTTTATCTTACTTGTCAAATCACAATTCGCAGTAAAAGCAATTTATGCGTCGTAATTTCTGCATATAATTAGATATAATATCCTCCTAAAACATAACATAGCAGCAAAATTATTTATTGGGAAAAAAACCACACATTACGATCAATGCCAACCAGAAGTTTATAGTTCATAACTCTTAATTTTGCTCGGAAAAAAACCACAGATTACGATCAATGCCTACCAGAACTTTATAGTTCATAACTCCAACACTCTTTAAAAAAAAACCACACATCACGATCAATGCCAACTAAAACTTTATAGTTCATAGTTCATAATTCCAACTTTTTTATTTCATTCTTCAGTTCTGGAAGTACATCACGTGAGTTTTGTGCAATCTGTGCGTGCTTGATGGCCCTTCGGTTTTGCAAATGCGCTCTCAGCATCTTCCCCAACAACAGCAATGTTCTTGAAAATTGTTTCGTAGCTTTTAAATTCTTTTTCATTGTCATCTTTTAATAACACTGACATTATTTCGCGGATAACGCCATTATAGAATGTAACCTCTATGACGAAACAAGATACTTTGCTGAAGAAGACCACAATAAGCTGCAGCAAGAGCACACATCTGAGCAATGCCCTTCTTACTCCCTTGGGAATAATGAGATGAACAATGTTTTCACCCTCTCTTAGCTTCTGCTCATATTCTTTATCTTCCACGTGCTTTGTCCAAAAGGTCTCTATATTCTTATGGTACTTTGATTTTTCCTTATCCTTAATGTGCCATGTCCAAAAATCCTCTACCAAAAAATGCTTAAACCAGTTGGACCAGCTCGTCTCCTTCACTCTTTTGTAATAACGTACAGATGCAAGTGATCTCCAGCCTATGACTACCCATCCTATAAGGACGAATATAACTTCCATGACAGTTATGATGAGCTTTGAGAAGGATTCGGTATCGGCATGAATAGCTATGTTTGGACCCCGGACAATCCATCCAACTATTGAACTTACAATACAAATTGTGACCACCATTGAAGCTGAGGAACCTAACACCGATTGAGCTGTGATGGCTTGAGGAGAACATACATATACCACAATCCACGATTTCAATACTTGATTTTCTATTGCCTCCCAATAATTTGCACGGTCAGCTTGAACGTTCTATGCAAGGATGAACTTCGATGATTAATACTCAATTTCGCTCAAGGATAAACAACACAATGCTCTACGGGTTGTACATGAAAGGGATATGTGTACACATATCTATGGGTTGTACATAAAAAAGATATCTCTTTACGTGAAGTCCAAGAGAATGAATAAAAGAATAGAAAATCTTGATATACAAAGTATACAAAGTTTGTTTCATAATGTATGGTTATTTATAATCAATTTAATTGAGTTAGAGATTGTAGAAAACCAACTTTCATCATGTTGGAAGCTTCTTAATATCAGTTTCTTATAAGTGTACTTTGATCTCTTTATATTTCATTTCAAAGCTATAACAACAGTGTCTATTAAAGAATGTGTTAGTCAAATTCATGAAAACACAAAAGGCCATCCAAGCCATTCTTCTGTTAGATCCCATAGAACTTCAATGGGAAGTCCTTGAACATAATACTTCATATGTCCATCTTGGTTGTATAAGAGTTGGGATCTCTGCTTTAACTCATAAAGGATTAAACACATTCGTCTTAGCAACTATAAGAGTCCCCACTCATAATGAGTACACTGACTCCGTGTTTGGTGGGATTGTTCTCCCATATCCAATGGGCTAGCATGGTTTGATTGTTATCCAAATTTCTTTGTCTATGTATTTGATGAATGTATTAGAGACATTCTGCAACTTCAGATCAAAACCTCTCGATTTGATATGAAGAAAAAGAGAACAAATATGTCAATCTATACAAGGGGTTTTTTTTGGCATACAGATACCTTGTATCTTGTTGTGTTACATTCTCCTAGCCATATTCAAATTCAAATGTTGTAGTCATTACAGATGCTCAAAATCAAAAGATTGAACACTAGGTCATAAAATGGGAAGAATTAAGTTTTCGAGAAAGTTGGGTAGGGTAGTTGACATGCCTAGATCTCAAAAAATACAAAACGTCACCTCTGCACAAATTCAAGAAAATCGCTTCTCTGCCATTCTGTCATTTCCAAGGAGATCCACCATCCAAACAAAAAAACTTGAAAGAGAATGCAAAGAATATAAAGCTTCCCATCCTATTCGTTATGAAGCATTTGCATCCAATCATCTACCCACCTATACATATTGTTCCCACATTGAGTTATTTGAGCTTGCACAATTTTTAAAATTTTTAGATTTAGTAATCAAGTGTCCTACCTGTGAGACATTAGCATATATAAAGTCTCTTGTAGATATTACCTCCCATAGAAATCATAATCCTAGGACGCGAGAAGCTCCATCTGCTTTGTTAAATAATTCTTGTCCAAATCCAAAATGTAGTGACGTCTCATTTCCATGTGATACTGGCATGATGATACATGAACTTACATCCCTTGAGACTGAAGATCCAAGACTAACATAAATGTTTAGAAAAATGAGGCCACAAGGTATGCATAGATATGTATTAGGGTATTTGGAACAAATGGACCATCTCATCCCATCAAGCTGATTTCAGAACCATGTCCCAAGTGACTGCAAAAGGCCATCTAAGCCTGAGATGTTTAAGTTCTTCTCTCTCATGGAAGGTTTTCCTAAGTATAAAGTAGAATCAGAATTGATGAAAATAATGATAAATTGGGATTTATTTACTCATTGAGATGTTAGGGAATTCAATTTAACTACATCCCTAGCACAAAAATAAATCTTTCATTAATATGGAAGGAATATAAGGATTATACATATTCATGGATTTATTTTTATGAATGGAAAAAGGAAGAAGAAAACATGGATTTATAGATGTTGTCAGCAGAATCCTCGTCTAAACACCATTGGACAGTTTGTGACGGTAGTAAGATAGAATCCACCTCTACTTTTCCTCCATATAAAGGAATTGTCCTTGAAGAAACATGAAAGGTGGTTAAAGAAATACCTTTAGTCCTCAAAGATGACTCAACCGTAGGAATAGAGAGAAGAATACAAAGAGTCAATGAAAAAGTAAATTGGACCAATACTGCTTTGAAAGGTTTATATATGTATGTATTGGCATCAAATTGACAAAAAGAGCAAGTAGAGTATCTTGAAGTCTATGTAAATAGTATAAATAAAAAGCTAAATGATTTCCGGTTTTGTGTTTCTACAATAGAAGGATTTATACGAGAAGGTCATAGTGAATAAATAACATTGTCTGCAAAAATAGATCGATAGTTTGAGGAAATCAAAAATGAAATCCACAAAGCTTTTGTGTTGACCCATATAAAGATTGAAGATATTTCCTCACAATTGGGAAAATTGTTTTCTATGTCCAAAGATAAAAACATTCCTTCTTCACTATTGTTTAGCCATCTTGCCCTTGTACATTCCATCCAGAAATCAATAGATAAGTTTCCAGTTTGTTTCCTAAAGAAAAATAAAAAAAATTGGAAACCTCATTTGACTGTCATCTACTGGGAGTTTATGATCCATTGCCAAACCAATACTCAAGATATCCTGCTCCTGATTTACTGGTAAGGGTAAGCTGCTAGAATCTCAAACATTTTTCAATTATGCACATAAAGAATGCAACATTGACAATCTAAGTTCTGGTCAGATAAGACATATGATTGATCAAATGTTCACTGAATATAAGTTAAGGTGTATGAGGGGTAAAAGTGAAGTAGAAGCATGCAAGACACTAATTCAGTGTTTTTCTGGTACACGCAAAAGATGGTGGGAAATAGAATCCTCTCCAGCATTGGTAGATAAAATGGCAAAAGAAATAATTAAAGATGAAGCAAGGAATGTTGCACATAATGAAGATGGAATCCCCAAAAAACATGATTGGAGCTTTCACATCATTCATCCTTAAAAATTGGTGTGGTGCGGAATCGGAAATATCATATAAACACTCTGATATTAATGAATCTCAAATCTAAAAAAATTATTAGTATTAAGACTTCCATAGGGATTGGATTCAAAGAATCTATGAAGTAAAAGATAACAACAATCTCTTATGGAAAAAGGTGTATCTTGCAGCTCTGCCTTCTAAATTTGTAGATTAATTGAAAATTCAAGAAGTATTCCAAAACCCCTATGAATCTTATAGTTGGGGGGGAATATACAGTATCATAACAAAAGCCTTGGTGGGACTATGCACGAATATGAAGGTGAATAAATTTATACAAAAATTGTCCAGCCTACCTGACAGTAGATCTATCTACAACAAATATGGTCTATCTATAGATGATCATGTTGTAAAAAATAAAAGGGTGAAGAATGCACTGAAGAAAATCTCAAAAAGTAAAATGAACCATCCTCCAAAACCCCAAAGAATAAGAAAAGAAAAAGGCTACTACAAAAGAATTCCAAATTCCCACTATTATGGACCTTAAGATATTCATCTTAGGACTCATAAATAAGAAGCGTGAAATAGTCTCACCTATTGATTATGTGCAAGAAAAGGACATAATTCAAATAATTCTCAACAAGGGGAAGAATAAAAACTACACAGAGGAAAAAGTCCTAAGAAATGTTAGAAAATACCAACAGGATAGACAAAAAAGAGAAGAAAGAAAACCCTTAGTCCACATCCAGTGCTATAAATGTGGTTCCTAACTACATAAAACTTAAAAAATTGTCCCAATATGCATATCAATGAAGAAATACATATTATGGGACAAAATTGTTGTGATTCTACAGAAACTTCCAGTTTCAATAATTCTGGCACAGAATCTGAAGAGGATCATGAAGCAGTTTTTTGTGCTGGTTTTTGTGACTGTATAGATTCAAAAGAATGTCATTACAAAGGCCCAGATTCAGAATAAGAATATAGCACTAAAGATGAATCTACCTTACAACAGAAATAAGAAAATTTCATGGCACATAGTTCAGATGATGAAGAAGCTAAATTCATGGCAGGGATTAAAATTCTCCTTGAAGGAGATGTGAAAGAAAAGTTGACGGATACATTTTTGCAGATTATGATAAAAAATCAAGGGACTACTTCAACTTCTTCAAGCAAAGGTACTATTCCAAAGACTGTCTTGGTTGATGCTTCATATGAGAAAAGCACTAAATCATTCCAAAGAAACCATCGACAAGATAAGCAGAGAATACTCACATTAAATGAAATCAACCATGAAATAAAAAAATATTGAAGAAAGAGATTAGTGAACTTAGAACTCAGATTTCCAGAATAAAAAGGGGGAAAAGAAAAGTAGGGAGATTATATATGAGAATAACAACCTCTTTTAAAAAAGAATACCAATGTGTAAATCTATGAGGTCAAGACAAATGATTTCTCAGGATTAAGCAACACGAAAATCATGGCGGTCAAGCACCAACCATACCATGTCATGCTCAAATTCAAAATACAAGGGCAAGTCTTTATTATAAAGGCCTTGTTAGACATGAAAGATGACCTAAATGTGTTAATAAAAACTAAATTCTTGCAAAATATTGGGTTAAGGAAAAAAGAGAAGTCATAGGATTGGGAAAACAAGAATACAACTTCCAATGTAAAGTCCCTAAAGCCACCCTCTTCCTAGATAATTACTACATAAACATCAAATTTGTAGTAGGGGGTATTCTAGTAGACTGCGTCTTAGGAAACCCATTCCTTACAGTTGGAGAACCCCATGGATTAGCAAGACTAGATGATGGCAGATCTGGATATTTTATTTATGTTCTAGATCAACAAGGATATTTGCATGTTGTCATAGTGCCTTTTTTATCAATGCCAGGAATCTCAACCATGGTCCAATCTATGCATGAATTAGGACAAAGGGAAAAATTTCTAGAGGAGCTCAAGGATCTAATGTCCTATTTGAATATTGAAGAAGGATTGAAGCAAGATACAGTCATTAGAAATATAGAAATATTAAAGGGACAGTTAGAGAAATAATGTTGCGGAGAAGAACCAAATGCTTTCTGGTAGAGGAAACAATACTTTGTAGAATTTCCCTACAAAGTCGATTATAAAGGAAAACCCTATAAAAGTAGATCCATCACCATGAATGAATAATATAGAAATATTTTCCCGAAAGAGATACATGACCTTTTGAAGACAAAATTGATAAGAGAATCAAATAGTCCCTAGAATTGTTATGCTTTCTATGTAAATAAACTTTCTGAACATATTAGAGGAGTACCTAGATTGGTGATAAATTATAGGCCATTAAATAATGTTTTGGATGATGATACTTATCCAATACCCCAGAAGGGAAATCTTATATAAAAAATTGTAGGTGAAAAAATATTTTCAAAATTTGATATGAAATCAGGATTTTGGCAAGTATCAATCAAAGAAGAAGACCACTTCAAGGCAATAGTCAATGTCCCCTCTGGACATTATGAATGGAATGTTATGCCATTCAGCCTCAAACATGCTCCTTCCAAAGTCCAAAAAGTTATGGATTTGGTATTTAGGCCATATTTTGATTGGCTAGTTATATATATTGATGATGTTTTAGTATTTTCCAAATCATTAGATGAACACTTCAAGCATGTAAATAAATTCAAGTAGATAGTAAAAAGTAGTGGGTTAGTTTTGAGAAAGAGAAGGATGAAAGTTTTCCAGACCAAGGTAAAATTCCTTGGAAATACCATAGAAAATGGCCAAATTTCTCTTCAACAACATGTAGTAACATTTGCAGATAAATTCCCGAACAAGATTAAAGATAGAACCCAACTTCAACGATTCTTGGGTTGTCTGAACTATGTCTGCAATTTCTACAAAGATTGTGCACAAGATAGAAAGATGCTAAATCAGAGACTTCAAAGGATCCATAACCATGGAATGTAGCACATACAACTGCTTTTAAAAATATTAAAGAAAAGGTAAAAATGCTTCCCATTATGTACATCTCTGATGAAAATCTCTATAAAATTGTTGAAATTGATGCTAATGACATAGGATGGGGAGGAGTCCTGAAGAAAATCAAATAAGATCAAGATAAATTATCCAATTTTCTTGAGGTGTGTGGAATCCTTCAAATAAAAACTATTCAACCATTGAGAAATTAGAAGTAAAAGCTGCCTAGAATTTCATCGATAAATTTGATATACACCTAATAAACAAAAGATTTCTTCTCAGAACCGATGCTTTAGCCATGAAGGTGTTAATCGAAAACATCAAGAAACCAAGAGAGTTAAAGTTTGTGCGATTGCAAGCTCTCATCAAAAACTTTGATTTTTGAATTGAACACATCAAGAGCAGTAAAAATTGTATTCCTGATTTTCCCAATAGAGAAAATATTCAAGAACAATTCCATCTAATGGTTATAGTAACTAAATGGGATCTTGTTCTTAGTCATGAAACTCTCACAGAATTTCGAGACTCAATGAAGTGGGAAGATTATATAAATTCTTGGAAACCAACTTGGTAGCTTTGAAACACTCAAGTCTAAGACGCAAATCTCCAACCTCATGGAGATCTACAAGATTTGGTCCCA
Source organism: Pinus taeda (assembly GCA_000404065.3). Lineage (NCBI taxonomy): Eukaryota > Viridiplantae > Streptophyta > Pinopsida > Pinales > Pinaceae > Pinus > Pinus taeda. Next base: position 107,903 of record APFE030689436.1, on the reverse strand, counting down.
GAACAAAAGGTTTATTCGAAATCTAGCAAATGGATCCATGATATGGTTTTTGAACATTCTAGACATCTGGAAAATATGGAAGAAGATTCCTTAAACCTTCATTTCAAAGACTTGAACATAATTTGGGGAGTGGAAAATAATAGATTTAATATTTTCCACAAATATTATGTGATAAATAAAGCTAGAGATACAAAATTCCATAGAATCTTATGGCCTCGACACAATCCAGAACATTTTTTTTTCTAATTCTGTTTATTATTTATCTGGATATAAAATGTTATGGTGGAACCTACTTTGCAGAGACAAACCAAATGGCACCTATTATACTCTCTTAAAATTTGCATCACTATTTTTCACTTAGCTAATAGATTGGCTAGACTAGTAAAAATAATTGTGGACATGGTTCAACATTCACAAAACTACTATGGACCCAATTTATTTTCAATCAGATTACAGACAAGCATACAAAAAATGTACGGATTACTTTCACCAGCCTTGTAAAACTGTAGTAGATTTAAACAGATTCACAGATGATGGGATTCTTTTGGATTCTATGGCTAAACATCACCAATGGTTAGTCATGAAAAAAATAAAGCATCAAATAGTACTTGGGAAGCCCATGGTAGTTCAATGCATCTTTCTAAAGCATGGGACACCAGTGGAAGATATGCCAAACAAAAATTCCCTGACACAAATATGTTGGGAACATAACTATTGTACATATATTCATTTCTTGTGGGTTTTTCATGATAAAATCATCCAATGTGTGAAATAATATAAAAGTCTAGTGACTGATGATGAGTGTGACCGATATCATGTACAGAACCAGCTCCAAGAGAACATTTATTACGTGTATACTCTTATCTTGACTTGAGAAACTACTCATCTAAAATAAACTCTGGACCAATGATTAGATGCTCAAGTTTTTTCTCAAAAATCAAATTGTCATAATTTTTTCAAACTCAGCTTCAGATCGAAGAGCTCGTCATTCTGAATCTAATGGTGTGAACGACACTCAAATTTGACCTCGTATGCAGCATTTAGAGCAAGTCAAAGCTCAAGTTTGACTTATCTACATGGCAGGATTGGATGACATGGAAAAGCCTTTAAGTGAATGAGGATGTGCCAAGTGGCAGGGTACCATTGGTCCCCACATTTTTCAAATTGTAGTCGCAGGCAAAAAAGGTGTTAAGAATCAGCCCCGGTGCAGACACGTTTCTATGCAATAAGGAAATCAGAAATTGGAATCGCAATCAACGAGGGGAAGGTATTACGAAAATCGGCCCCTGGCAAGTTCAGTTACGATTTGTGATAATCACAATCACATATTGCACCAATACCCCGTTGATATTTATGTTACCACCGATTAACACTGATTCTGATGAGCGATAAAGTTCTGATAGAGATAGATTTCCCAGATGTGATACACTTGTGTGTTATAGTTTATATGTCGTCAGGTTTGTTGATACCATCGATTATTTTCTGGCACCGATTGCCAATTGCGATGAGCGATAAGTTCCTGGACACGAGATGTTATGAGCCACATTTTATACTCTCGTCGAGTGTGCAATATTGCTATCACAACATTTTGTTGTGTTAATAAGACCTTCAGCCTGCCAAACCTCATCGATTGTGATTTATGATATAGCCGACAGGTTGTGGCCCGGGGCGCGACGAAACATTCACTTGGTTTGTGGATTTTGGAGTGGAAATGTGGGTTTCTGCTGGTTTTGGAGCAATTTGTCGAACAAAAAGTGGGAGAACTAGGAGAAGTCATAACTTCTTTAGTTCTTATCCAAATTGGAAGCAAAAAGAGGTTAGATGGTCATTTTTTAGTATTCTAAACTCATTGAGATAGGTTTCAGAGGCATTTGAGCATTGAAACCACACTTTTGTTGTAATTTTGGGCATAATAGAGAGGCCCAAGCATAGGAAACTAGACTAAGGAGACGTAGCCCAGGAGGGGTGAGCTCCTCATCAAATCTCCCTGTTGTGTGTTGTATTTTGATGTTCTTTGTTGTTATTTTGCTTTCTATTTAGCATATTTTTTTATGTTAAATTGTTTATAACATTTACATAAGAAACTATCATGGGAATCAGTGAACAAAAATGGTAAATCCTTAAGCACTTCATTAGCAAATGATAAGCATCTTGGGTTTTATTTTGAATGGGGAATTAGCACAACATTACTAATCTGCTCCATTTCAGATCCTAATCGATCTTGGCCGTATTATTAGTACATGTTGTCTCACATGGGAATATAGTAATAGGAATCATAATTTTAGCATTAGTTCATGTTAGAATTTATTGTTTTTTAACCTCGCCGTGTATTTACATTGAAGGCATTTTTCACTACGAGCTTGGGGTGAGCAAACACTATTCACCCCAGCCAATCTCCTTGCTTCTTTTTCATCGTCCTTCAGCTAGTTAAAATCTTACCCATGGAAAAGTCACGCATGAGGCGATAAACTTCGGTTCAATCCACTTGAGCGATCGATGTACATATAGGTTCAATCCACTCGAGGGATTGACATACATACAGGTTCAATCGTTAGTCGAAGAAGGTGTTTACATTGCTGAGAGGGTGTACAACTTGACATAGTTTGTTGTATTTACTTGTATCTGATGCCATTGCTACTCCTTGTTGCAAGAAAGATGCAGGCGTCAACTATTCATTGGCCTTGTTGGAGTTTCTCAACATAAAACCCCCACTGAACTATGTGGCGAGGCTAGGTTGAGGGGCCATGGTGTTCACGACGTGGTCTTATGTCGGGTCTGCGAGGCCCACCCTAGACTGATATGCCACCACCATATGTGGTGCGATAGTAGGCAAAGGGTGGGGCAAGGCTGGTGTTAGTGTTATGGGTGCAAAGGAGGAGGAAGAAGTAGACAACAAGAAGGAATATGATGAGAAATAGAAGTTTGATGAATTTTAGGGCAACGATGTGGATTTGTTTGCATTTGTTGAATATGATGAGGATGACAAGAAATTCGATGTCCTTTGGGAGATAATTGATTAAAGTATGGACTCTCGCAATAAGGACTAGTGGGAGGCCAGGTTGAGACATAGGAAATTGAGAAGTATATACCCTCAAACCTGAAAATTTAAGAGTATTTTGCAGATATTAAGAGGAAATTGTATACACTCTCCACCAAGGAGTGCGACATCATACTAGAGATTGGGTATTATTCGCTTTGATAAAAAAAAGACGTTTGAGATTTTTTTCTCATTCCTGATACATTGTTGGAGAATGCTAGGCAAGAGAAGGAGCATGTCAATGCATTGGATCCCAAAAATAGGGTTGTAGGTTGCACACCAACAACATGGGCACAAATGTTGGTGACTCCTCTCACGACTATGTTGTCTTTGAAGATCAATAGTCTCTCTAATTTAGTTTCAGGATTGAATATCATATATATTAATGGGTATTTAATTAACCTCAAAAGTATGAAGATTACTAGCGATGCAAAGATTTTGGAAGTTAAAGAGGTCATATTGTTTCTCATGTGAGTTACTCATACTAATCTGAAGCATCCTCCTGGTTAGATTGTGGCGGCGAGGATAGAGGAGGTTGTAGGGAAGATACATGATGCATGACATTTTATTAAAAAGGTTGTGAATAATTCCCAAATAATGAAGATGTATGGTTGGAGGTTTACAAATTGGCGAGTCCAGATGAAGCTAAAGTTGTCATTGCATGTGGTGTAAAGGCAATCCCCAATTTGGTGAAGTTGTGGATGTAAGCTTCAAATATTGAACAAGATAGTGTGAACAAGAGTCGAGTGTTTAGGAAGGGGCCAGAGCATATTCCTGACTCTCTGAGGCTTTGTGAGACTATGGTGGAGTTGGAAAATGAGGAGGATGTTCAGATTTTACTTCACATGGCAGTGAAGTGTTGTCCACTACATGTTTCCTATGAACTTGGTAGATTGCATAGCGATGACTTGTAAACTACAGAAACGGCCAATAATGGGAAGAATAGAACTGTGGAGTTGATTCATATACATTTAATGGATCTCTAAGTAAAACAAATTTATGAATTGAGAGGGAATGTGACCATGAAAATTGTTATTGGCAAGGTCAACCATTCTATGAAATGAGAGATTGTTGAGAAGAGGAGAGACTATACCTTGCAATTCCTTGGATGAAACATTGAGTGAAACCACTCTTTGTCTGCATCGACTGGATATGACACCTTTCAACTCATAGAAGGAAATGTTGGTTTTCCACAAAGTGCTTAACGATTCATATGGATCATAGGTGATTGTAGACATAAGTCCAAGAAGAGCCTCTCGATCAAAAGAATTTCCTCAACGAGGATGTCGACGGTGTGATAATTAAAGGGTGGACGAAAATGGGGAGGGACTGAGCCAGAGAATGGAGAAAGAAATGAGTAAAATTAATGTCCATAAAAGTGATGGTATGTTACATATCTCCATATTCTACTGCTCTCAACGGAATGTGAATGGTTTGGTCTTATTTGTTTATTTATAGAAATTCACCTTCAAATTATGTGTTTATTATGCATTGATATTTTATAGATTCAGCATTCAATTCTGAATTCATTACACACTGATAAATAATGGAAATTCAAACCTTCCAGGAAGAAGAAATATTGTAAAATATTAACACATGCTCTTTCCAAAAGAAAACACCATAACACATCGAAAAAATATTATAGAATCATATAGTCCCTCCAAATTCGAAAACGAAACAACACAACTATATACCACACTATGATCAAATTAACTAAAAAGCAATGTTTAGCCTATCATGGGACCCGTTTGCGATGTTCCACTAGCGAGCACATGACACACACTGAACCTGCATGATAAGTGATTTATTAGTGCACACATACATATTTCAATACTCTCCTAGTTGTGGGAACGTATTACTTGTGTCACTTCTCGTGACTCCAAGGAAAATATTAATTAGTGAAGCCATACATAAATATTAATGTTGATTAATTAGAAAAGCCACACATAAAATATTAGGGGCAATTAACTAGCATAGACAATACAAGTGAGGAGTGGGAATTGCATTTCAGTTTACAATTACTATTGCCCCATCAGCATGGAAAAATATTATAAAATATTTTTTAATCTTCTATTCCTTTAGTGTTCCTTTGCACCTCTCGGTGCAATTGCTAGTATACCTCCTATTAACCATATTGAAATTGATTTCACCATCTTGTTTGGCCTCTTCTTGAGGCAGAGAGGCCAAAATTATAGATTATGTTTGGTTTGTGTCCTTTGTATTTTAGAACTGTAGAATAATGCTAACATTATTTTAGAGTTATTAAATTTTATCTGCTATGAAATGTGCTATATTATTAAAGTAGTTGAAGTGGCCAGGTAATCAATGAAAGGCAGGGAAAGGTGGGCTTTGATATTTGTGGCACCTGTAGGATTTGTCAAAGCCATGGCGATCATAATGAGTATCAACATGTATGTTTCTCAGCATCTTTTTGTAATTTCCTCCTTTCACATTCACTACCAAAGGCAAGGTCAGCAAATCCTTTCACCTCCAGCTGCATCGCCAAAGGAAGGTTAAGCAACTCCTTTCACATGCAACTGCACCACCAAAGGCAAGGCAAGAAACTCCTTTCACGTGCACCTGCACCGCTAAAGGAAAGGTAAGAAATAAGAGACCCAGTGGAATATCTAGTTGTTTAAGAGGTAGATTCAATCAATTTGAGAGATTTTGAATCTAGAGAGAAAACAAACCTTGATGTCTTGGAAGTGGAAAAAATGAATTGTGAGTGGAAATATGCTAGAGGAAGGAATGAGCTACGAGTGGAAAGAATGAGTTGCGAGTGGAAAGAACAAGCCACTCTTCTCTATTTCTAAAGAGAAAACAAACCTTGCCAGTGGAAAGAAGGAGCCTCAAATGAAGCCAAGAATAACTACTAGAGATCAATTTTTCAATGCAAGTTGAAATAATTGTTTAAATAATGCCTCTTGTTCTGCACATATTAAGACAAATAATATTTAGAGAAAACATGTACCTTTTTCACCTTTCTCTTCCAATTATATTTTGAATTGTGGCTTGTTGAAGCTCCTTCTAACCTTACTCCTGGTGTGTTACATGTAATATCCAAACTACATGTACTTTATTGAAAAGTATGAGAAAACTCTTGGGTTTTCCACTCGCTATTCATCACTCAGCTTATTTATTTTTCCTCTAATTAGAGAAGGAAAATAAACAAGTATACTAGGCATAATTTGTGCTTGGTAGGAATCACTATTGTCAATGTCTCTCCCATAGATTATGGTATTTTTGCTGCTAATTCCTATAGAAGTAACGAACCTCGATAGCTAGTTGTTGGGATGGATCCCTATCGAGCTAGCTAGTTGATTCCTATATGCTAAGGAAGAAAAAAGCAGTCGTTGGATGAAGCTTACAAAACCTATTTTTTCTTTCCTAACAATGCCATGGAGAATCTAAGCTCCTAGTTCTTGGATAAGGGATTAACTTAGTTATACTATTGACACTTTGGCTATATATTTGTTTTCTTAGAATTTTCTTATATCACACTACACCTCAGTAAATCACACTATATATCTCTTTGTATTCTTCCCATGTAGATAAAAACATACAGCCAGTCGATACTCGAAGAAAATCACTTGTCTAAGCAAATCGCCTCACTATACAAGTCAATAGTGTTATCTTTCTACTTGCTTCCTTCAATGATTCTAAGTTAGTGAATATTTTTTTGCTTCCTTCAACGATTATGAGTTACTGACTATTTTTTCTTTCTGAACTAGTAGTTGTTTGTGTTATATTTTGACTCAAAATAGGGTTTGAATACTGAAATATTTGAATATTGAAATCTCGCCATTATAAAATTTAACCTACACATGAAATCTACTTGATGATTCTAAAAATGTCTTCTAATTCTCTTCCTGGTTGAAGAAAAAATAACTAACTTTCATGTGACCTCTTTCTTTGGTTTAATCCACAATAAGAAAATATTTTAAAATTGACTCCTTAATCTTATTAGGTTAGAGCAGAACTTTCGACCTTTCTTTGGAATCCCTTTGCCTTTATCGACAACGAAGATATTAAAGCAATATTGTGGCTAGAGATTTTATTTCCTCTCACTTCATAGACTGGGAAAAGAATAGTAAAGTGATAGCAGGGAAAGGGCCTCAACCCCATACCTTTCAAAAATATTAGGCCTAATTGTGTAACACAATATCCCTACTAGCTTTCGATTTCACTCTGCCAGAATTTGTGTTGGGACAATAAGTTCTAGGTAAGAAACAATTGGTTTGGATGTTGGAACTGAGCCTCTCATATTTAAGCTTGTTTCTTTGATTGGGACATAAACTGGTAAGTATGCTTGGTGAGGTGGGTGGGGAACGTAGAATTTCACATCTAAGTCCTAAGACTTGCCATAAATCTAAAATTCACCATATTGTAGAAATGACAAGTGGTCGGAAAATAGTTTTAATAGTAATTTCTTAGTTTCTTAATTGAAGGTTGAGCAGTTGGGACACACCTAATCACAAATATGAAAACCTCTCATTACTTTTTAATAGTAACTGGAAGTGATACATGTAGTTATGAATACAAAAATGAACCTATGTGGAATACATGTTTTACTTACGAGTGTCATTTGTCTCATTTATTTCCACAAGACGTCCCCTATTTTGAGGTAATTTGTTCTACCAAGAAATTCTTAGTATAGGCCTACACAACTATGTTGTGTCTCAATTCCCATTGGAAGATTTCTCTATATTTGTTTCAGCTAGAAGTTCTATGGTTGTTCTTTAATATTTATGTCATTAGAAAAGCATTTATAGAGCCTATTTTTGGAGTCTCTTTTGTAGGTTAAACATTCCAAACCATGGTGGATTAGTATACTAAAAACTATTTACAACAGGTGAGAAAAATCCTAAAGAATAGCCTATACACAACTTGTCATATCTCTTTAGCTTCTCCACTAGACACAATTGGTTTTGCACATGGGAGTCCATATTTTCATGATGCAAAGGCATCAACTATTGTTTAATAATTTACTCCCTTTGTGAGTGACTTTTCCATTAAATTTTCATCTAATTTGAGATGGACAACAAGGGCATGTGCTCTTAAGGATAAGGAAGTAGACATACAACATGCCAAAAGAGGGGTAGAATTTTACAGCTTTTGTGATACCTCTCTACAAAGGCATGGAAGGTTGCAAAATAGAATCCAATGTACAAACAAATGGATTTCATATAGAAGACAAAAGTAAATTTTTTTAAGAAGAATTATGTGAGAAACGAGAACTTACTACCAACTGTTTGATTTCCTTAAAGGAAGAGATTAGATCCCATAAATGGCCTAGAACAGTTTTCAAGAGGCTACTGCTCGAGATTGAAATTTTCCCTTATGCTATGCTATTATAGATTGCATAGTGGTAGATTTCAAAGTGGTGAGTGCATGCACAATCACACTCTCTTTCAATGCTCAGTGTCTACGCTTGGTCAACAAGTCAAATTTGTCGACATGGGTTGGAGCATAGTTGTTGGTGACTACTCAAATCTCCCATTGCTATAGAATAAACTCCAATGTATTCCGAACAACCACTCTGAAACCTCTTCTTACACTTACCCTCACTTTTTCCATTTACAAAGTGCTCCCTAGGATGTCATGATATGGATGCATTGTTATCGGCTCACCTCAAAATTCTCAGTTGTGCATGAGGAACATACATCCCACGTGATTGTGAGCCTCTGGGGAAGAATCAGTCACATCTTTCATGGGGCAGATGGCGAGTCATCTTTTAATAGATAAAGAAATAGTTCTCCGAAGATTTGTTATCTCCACCAATGCAAGATCTTACCTTTTATCATAGCGCTAACATGATATATATAGTAATCTTGAATTTCACGATAGTAAATATGAACTTATCTTATTAAATGATGCACTGTCTAACTTATATCATGCTTTTCGTAGAAAATTGAATCATGCTTTTCATTGTCACTTTCATGATACTATTACTAAACAACCTAGATAATCAATACTTCACCTATCTAATCTTATTCTTTGCTATGATGACTTCACCTTAAAATAAGAGCTTAACCTTATAAACTACACTACATGCTTTCATCACATCATGTAAGTTATTTAAGGGGGATCACTTGGTATATATTGCGATTCAAGATAAGAAGAGTTAAGTAGGATAAGTAGTTATGCTAGTTCAAGTATGTTTAGTCTACTAGGGAAGTTCAACTATGACCATATTAAGTATATTGGTTGCTTGGTCTATCAATGTTGGTTAGGCTCAAGTGGAGTATTTCAACAAGTTGCAAGTGGAGTTCAGTCAAGTAGGAAGTGGGAACAAGTAAGTCAAGTTGGATAGGTAGGAGCCCTACTGCCAAAAAAATCTTATTATAGTTAGCATGCTTTGATGAATTGAGATAGTCTAAGTTTTGCACATTGCATCAAAAGAGAAAGTAGTAGAAGTTGTGACTTAAATCAAGATCAAGTCTGGGAAGTCGAATCAATATCAATCTCATTGGATGTGATAGGAAACTAAGAATTGTATATGAAGTCACTTTAATGGAATATGATGGCATAGATGATGATCTTTCCACCTCCAACTGGTTATCTCAATAAGAACAATGTACTGCCAAGCCGATTAGGTCCTTCGCTATTTCTCACTCAACATCCATGGGCTTCTGAACAAATTGGAAATGAAGAGAAATGTTATAATACGAAACACCCTTTGATTCAATGATGAAAATTTTATATGTTTTAATATCCTCAATCAAATTGGTAGTTTCCATTAGTTTGAAAGGCTGAAAGTTACTATCCTAGACTGGTTGTTTCAATTACTTAATAATAATGTAATTTTGTTGCTTGTAAATAGTCCAATATGTAATTTTAAAAATATATTTCTCCTTGAATTATCTGGAAATTTGATCTTACAATGCGCTGACTAATCTATCTTGCTACTTCATAAACTGACTGATCTATCTTGCAATGAATAAAGAAATCAATGGGTAATCTTACTCCTCAATCTCTTGCAATGTAATTCCCTAAGTTGCAATGGAATTCAATTTATATGTCTCTCTTATTAATGATAACAAATATTTCGTGACGTAACTATAAAGAGGATCTCATGTATATGCTAAGAAATAAATTTGTATTTCCTTTCTTGTTGGTCAAATGCTTACACATCCTTCCCCTCCTTTGTCGGGAAAGAGCTACACACCTTGCATGACCAAAATGGAAATATTAATGATTAGTATTCCCTCCACTTCACAATAAAATATCTAAATGGTTGTTCCCTACTGCTTTTATCCTATATTATACTAGATTCTATATGAGAGAATAAACTTTATAATAGCAATGAAACCAAAATATAGGGCTCTTCTCTTCTATCCAAGCAATGAAATAACAAATCCTTGTATGTTGCTCTTCATCATATTATGTCTTATCTGCCTTTCCTTGTCCTATTCATGCAACAATGTCTTCTAATCAACTTTAAGATGTTCCAAAAGATGTTACAAGAAGTTATTTCCTTGATGATGAGTCTACAAGGAAAGGTCTAAAGAGACAAGTAGAAATAAAACTATTACGACTTTAACCTCACCTAACATAATTCTACAATGTATTTCCTTTCTACTTCTACTATATATTTCATGTTCCTATTAGAAATACCAATACTAAGAATACCACTTTGGAGTACCGTAAGGAATGTCTATAAGCAAACAAGCAATATGAAAAAAATGAATATAAGTCCTAACCCTACTAATTCCTAGGCTCAAGCTAAACTCTAAACAAACTTTTTAAATTCTAATCTTATCTAATAATCAAACAAGAATCCCTCATATCAAAGATACATCAACATATCCCCAAGGAGAAAAGATTATTACCATCCTCTATAGTAGTCCAGTTTAGACTCTAATGAACATATAAAGTGTTCCTATACATAATAAACTAATAAAATAAGGATATCTAAAGCTAACTTACAAAGATTCAAATTATTATGATTCCTCCTTCGACTAGATAGACCTAAATAACTAATATAATAAATACAAAGGAGTTCTTAATACCTAATTCTCGCCATCCTACATCCTAATCCAAACAATCTAATACTAAGAATCCTAATCCGACTTAAAATACTTCTACCTATCTCTTCTAGAATAACAACATATATATTGAAATGAGATGAGAGGGTTAGAGAAAGCAAGTTAAAAGTACCACTAGTTGAACTACAGTTGCACTAATAAGTATCATTTCACTAACAAAAACTATGCACTTATTAACTGAGGTAAAGGAAAAAATAGGAGTTAATTAGTTGTAGAATGACTATCGAACTGAACAACTATGCATTTCTTCGCTACTGCTCAGAGAAAGAATAAGTCCGCTAAGAATCTCTCTAGAATCAACAAGAAGCTTATAATTCGCTAGAGTTGTGCATTAAGTAAGGTCATAATGGCATGAAAATAATGCACACAATCGGGAGTCTATAGTGAGTGCTAGTAGGCATGGAAATGGCTTGGAAGGAGTCGGGTGGTCTCAATAGTTTGTCAACTAAGAGAAATTGTTTCTTGTTGGTACCTCCCTTGCCCCCACTTATAGGAAAAGACCTAATAGGACTAGTTTGATTTACCTAATAGATTTCTTTTGACTTTTGGTGAATCTGGTTCCTTCTTTGATGCTGATTAGGCTGCAACTTCAACTAAAATTGGTTCAAGGTTAAAAACTTAAGCTCCTTCTTTTGCTTCTTAATGGCATTCCTTTATCCTCCCTCTACCTAGTGCTAAATGGCCTTTACTATCCTGGCATCCTTTATTTTGCTAGCACAACATTAGACCAACAACACTTAGCCTAACCTATAGCCTTACTTTCAATCTTTAAGGTTGCCACTGATTCAATTGTTTTGTCTTACCAACATCCTTCTCTAGTGCTTTACTAACTACAGTAGGTTCATAGGGCTCTAATGTCGATGGGTGGTCAACAATTGGCTCCTGGTGCTACTGTCTAAGTTGATGGTGTTATCATTAGATACGGGGATCTAGTTATGTTGTTGCCCACAATTTTTTTACCCCTCGCTATAACCACCAGCTTGTTGAGAATTCTTCGAAGACCCTAGCCACTGTTTGTCTTAATTCATCAATAGTACAAGGGGTTCATCCTTGCCTGAATGGAAAAGAGGCACGAAGTGGTACAAGTAAGAATATGTAAGTACAAAGTGTTGGTTATCGAGGGACTGTTCCAACAATGCTTTCCCTCCTAATTTATAATCGTCCATCACTTCGTTCCTAAAGTTTTGGCTTTAATTCCTCAATTTGGTAGTTCTGAGGATCTATGCTTCTGCTAAGTTTTGTGGTTGTAATGACTCCATAGGTTCTAATGGGTGATTGATTGTACGATTGATTGCAAACTTGGCCTCATTAATTTCTACCATGAGATAGCTAGCAGGGTTGGTTAGTTCTCAGGAAATGTTTTTCAGCCTACTCAAGGCAGGGACTTGATGCCTTGCAACCCTTGTTGTTAAAAACAAAAAAATTGTTGAAATTTAATATATATTAACAAAATTAATTGTTTCATTTCATTCATGCTGGTTGGATTTTCTATATATTATGCACTTTCCAATAAAGTTACAATCTGAGTATCTATCCCACCTAACTTGAGATATTTGAGAAATCAATATTGCATTAGCTCTTTGAGATATCAATGTTATGGTTGAATCTGTATGATTGAATTTGAGGCCTGGGGATCTTACTATTTGAAATGACCTTTTAATCTCTCATAAAAAACACACGAAAATAAGGAGTTTTTCTATTATAATTCGAATAGGATAGGTCCTCCTCCATATCGTCCACTTGGTCCTTTTAATGTCTATGATAATTTTCCTCATAATTAGCTTGGTCTTATCTGATGGTCTTTCTATTTTTTATTTCAACTTGATTTAGCAGTGGTAAGTCACCCTTATGTTTTGTAAAGGTTACATCTGGTATTTGGGAAGTTTGTTTGTGCGTTAAGAAGGTTGCCTCAAGATGGAGAAAATTAGGCCTCAAGTTCATAAAGTCACTCAACCCTTAAGTATCTAAATTAACTATAATTTTCATCAAAAGGTATTCTTGACATTTAATATTTCAACATTGTCATTCAAAAGGTTGATAAAAAATGTGTCATATACTACATTAAAAATCAATTTGCCTATAGACACCAAAGGACAGAAACATGAAAATACCCTACTTATATAAGGAAGGATGGCTAGTATAACCACAATGGTTACTCATGTATCATGTTAATAAACATAGGATAACAACTCATTGGGAAAATTTAGCTTAGGTCTGAGCAAATTAAATTTTATTTCTGAACCAACCTTACTCAAATTAAGGTTTGCATTCAAAAAAACATTTCTGAAGCCACTAGATTAGCATATAGGGTAACCAATAAATATAATAATGTAATGTAAGATGTGATTTGTTTGAAATAGGTTCCCTTACTAGATGTTTTTTGAAAGTCTAAAAAGTAAGCAATCATAAAATCAAATAACTACCATCATCAAAATATCTCTAGATGCATACCAAAACTAGTGGCATTTCTTTTCTCATTGCTCTTCTTTTCTTCATTCAACACAAGATGCATGTCCAACAAGAATATCTCTCTTCTTCCTTCATTTTCGATTCTAGGCGTGCTAGTATGTGAGCAAGCTAAAGTGGTCTATGTTGATGAGAAAACACGAGAGACAATTGTGAGTTCTTTTTCTTTTTTAGCATGGGCTTGGGAAATCAAAGGATCTTGTTGTTGAGCCACTAATTTATCATTATTGTTATCACTTTTTAACGTCTATTTCATCAATTTATACTATTCTTAATCATGTCATTTATCATAATTTATCATATAATTCCAGTTTATAATTATTTATGCTCTTACGGATAAATATTATTTTTTCTCCTTTATTTTTAATATATTGAAGATTATTATGAATTATTTTTCCAATGATGGTTTATTGATGAATTTTTATCAAACACTATTTTAGCGTCCAAGATCTTTTCTAAATTGCAAATTTGATTTCCAGCTCATAATCAAATATTCCAACTCAGAAATTCGATGGAATAAGAAGTGACAATTTTGTGTTGGACTTTCTAGAAAAATGAAGGTGAATCTTGAAAATTCGAGACATGGGTTTTGTGCATAACAAACCAATTCAGTCTTGTAGTGAAATTTTCTCGAAAATTATGTTCATATTGAGAGAAACATAAAGTTCTTCAAAGACGAGTTTCTCAGATTTGCTGTTGTGACCATTTTCCAAATTCTTCCAATTGCAATACCAGATTCAACTTGTTCCTATTGAATGATGATGGAAAGATCTTTCAGATCTGATCTTGTTTATTGAGATTATGTAATCAATCCAAAATTGTAATGGAAATCATTTTGTAATAAACTTTTTTGTAACTTGCCTTTGCTCTCTATGTATTTAAATGAAAACAGAGATTAAAGAAAAGAGGATAATTAGGAGATAGGAGATAGATAATTATTAGATAGGATGTAGGAGAAGAGATAAGATATGAGATATGGGAGATGAACAATTTTTGAATTCGATATAAAGCTAAGAGATCCATTATGCTGTAATTATTTCTCTCATATATTTTAATGAAGGAAGCTATCCACTGAGTTCGACATCTGTTACTTGTAATCTAATCTGAGTTATTTCTCAAGGCGGACCTGAGTCTTGGGTAGTTTTTCCCACTACCTTGGGCGAGGTGCTTCCTTGAACATGTAAATAAGTGTAGTTATTTGTTTTTTTTATCTAAATTTCAATTGTCATTCCTTAAAGTAGATTTCCTTTCTTTTAACTAATTTGTTTTTTGCTGCATTTTCCAGATTTTTTATTTCATCCAATTTTTAGATTTCATTTAATTTACTGCTCTACATTAGCGTTTGAATTATTTTGGGTGCAATAGATTAAATTTACAATTCAGAAATGTGTGGTTTAATTTAGCATTGATTCAAGTTGTGTGATTAGAATAATTGTTTTTCTTGTCATTTACTTTCTTCTTTTTAATTTTAGTTTTATTATTCAAGCCTTACATTTTATTTCTTGTTGAATGAGCTTGATAGTATAGAACACAATCATATAGAAGAAACATTAGATCTTGGTTTTTGTTATGCATATATTTTTCTAATTGCCTTGAAATAAAAAGATGCTCCTCGGGTTGAAAATTAATGTCTGGGTAATTAGTTGTTTTTATTAAGCAATTAATTTTCCCCAACACTTGTCTGGAGTGATGGTTAAAATGTGATACATGTTGTCACTACAAGAAACACCTTCCAAAATTTTGCAAACATTCAAATTTTGGAGCCTACTGTGGATATTGCAATCGGTCATTCCATAGTAACTTCTTGGTCAGTTGATGCTTTTGAGCTCCCTTCTTAGATTGGAAGTTTCAAAGTCACTTGCTCACACATGCTTAGTCCGTAACAAGTTCATGAACACATTATTTTACACAATCTTGGAAAATAATAGCACATTCCATTAAGATTGTTCCTGTGCGACGTTCAATCCATGTTGATAGTCAGTGCACACAGACAATGACATTTTCTCACATTATAGTTGCTTTTGTACTTCAATTTTGGTAAGTTTTGCAAAATGTTGCTTTTGTGCACCTTTGTTTTTGCAAGTATCATTGTCATGATTTCAGCTATCACTTTCACTTTATTTAACTTTAATTATTGTCATTTTCATGATTTTTTTTTCTCTGGCATGTGTTACCTTCACTGTCGTTGACATATCACAAGAGTCGTTCTTACTTTAGGAATTGTCATATTTTCGCATGTTAGCTGTCACACAATGTATATATGGTTGTTATTGTGGTTTCAAGGGGTTATGTTTTTGTGAATGAGTTGGTATAACCATTTAAACATCATTCGCACTCATTCCCAATGTTTTAAGCACTATCACGCAAGTGTCGTCACAATCATCGTAAAGTGTACCTTTAGTGTCACACTTGTCGTGAAGTCATAGAAAAGTTGTCACATTGAGAGAAATATGGTTTTAACATGTTCCAAATGATCTATGATTCTTTCTCACAGGGTGTTTTGAGTGTGTGATCATAGTCAAGTCATATCATTGTTCACAATAGTCTCTTCGGTCCCACACTTAGCCAAATTCCAGAAAATTCCTAACAACCTAGCCTCATCTAGCCCTTTCGAACTGCACATTCACAGTCTTAGCACTCAAGAAATGACCTTGTCTCTTGTCACACACAATGCATAGTCTCTACCTCCTAAAATTCACATTTCGCAACTTTAGTGCTCAATCCTTGACCTTAGCCCCGAGAATTGCATAATTCCTCCTCCCAGCCTGGCCTTAACTACACATTGCACAGTCTCTAGCCTCAAGCTCATCATTGAGCTCCTAAAATGTGCAATGGCCTAGCCTCCCTTGTCTCCCAAAACTCCACAATTTTCTCACCCAGTGCTCATCCCCTGATCCTGCCACACTAATCTCCAGAATTGCGCAATTTTCTCCCTCAACCCAGCCTGAACTGCGCACTACGTAGTATCATGGCTCAAGGCTCCCTTTAACTACTTGAAACGTGCAACTACATAGTCACTGAGCCCTTTTCCTAGCCTTCCATCTGATTTCAGCTCAGTCAATGGATCAAGATGCAAAATCTTAGACTAAGGAATTTTCAGAATGATGTCGTCTTGTCATGAGTGAATTGTAGAAACATGTACCTTATCATGCCATGGTAAGATAATAAAGAGGGAGATGGAGAAGGAGGACATGCTAGAAGACACATATGGAGCTGAAGATATAAGATGATCATCAGGCGAGAATAGGAAGGAACACCAAAATATAACAAAAGATCAAGATCAAGATCACATGGATGACTCCTCATCTTCAAGTCATAAGAAGGAAGAAGAGGAAGAACATGTAACATATTTTCAAAAAGACATAAAGAAAGAAGCAACAAGAAGGACATCTTGGCACTATCATATCATCATGTAGTCCATGTCACTAATGTCATGTCATATCCTGTCACAGGTCATCATATGCCACATCATTATTGTGGATTATGTAATTACCTATTCAAAATGTATTGTAAAGTGGAAGTCCAAAGGACACATTGAAAATATGAAGAGTCATGTAAAGTTGAAAAGTCATAGGAAGTCAAACAGTCATGAGTGTAGTCAAAGATTCATAAGGAAGCTGAAGCATCACTTCTTGGTTATATATACACCCTTATTGTATGATCAAAGTACATTTCACCATATCTCCTCCCGCAAGTCATTATAGAGATAAGGTATTTATTTTGAGGAGCAAGGATTGTCTCCAATGCTACACTATTGGAGCTAGTGATTTTCATTATATACATGTGTCTTGGAAATTTTACTTAATAACGAAATCCTTCAAGGCCAACACGTTCTTCATGCATGGACTATGGATATTTGTAAGACTATTCTGCAGATGTTTGTATTTCATGTTTGCTTCCATCTATGTTAAAGTAGTTGAACTATTTCGGTTATTTTGGTACTTATCATATTGACAATGTGTTGTAATTTCTATTATCACTGTCACATCCTCATGGACTATTTTAGTGGATATTAGATAGATCTTCCTAGTTACATTGGTTGTAATGACTGTCGCATCTATATGCACTATTCTACTTGATGTTATATAGATCCTTCTTGTTTATGTGTGTCTCTACTAGGGTGGTACTACTACCTATCTTTTAGAGGCTCAGTTCTCCTCCCCTCCATAGTGAAATAAATTTGAAACACATACGAATGAACACTCACTAGGCACAATCCCTTGCTTTTTGAAGGAACACTTTCACTCCTCTCTCTTGATGACAATTAGAGCCAAGGCATATATTTAAGATAACCGACAACCAATCCATATTCTGGATGGGGATCCTATCACAGACGGTGTGAGGTCTAATTGGGACCACATATCGGGGCGACCCCTTGAATGTTGGTGGGTCCAACATTGTCAACAATATAGTAGATGGGATATGAGGTCCAATAATAGGTGGTGGAACATCATGTTGAGAACTGGAGTGACAGTGAACAATCTTGAATGCTGCTTTGATGATATTTGGTTCCAATCCATCATGCCATTGAGGTTTTTAATGTGGTAGTGGATGGAGGTCACAAATGTCCATAACACTAGGAAGTGGATGAGGAGGAGAGTTATGTGATGCATGAGGCCTAGGGACAAGGCCACCAAAATACAACTGCCTAGTTTGAGCTAATTAGCTAAATTCATCAAACTCTGCATCAAAGTAAAAGGAAAACCTTATCCTCTTATTCTTGCATTCATGCCACAACACATGTGTCCTTCTTCCCTATCCTATCTTGTTTCCCCTATAACCTCTACTGAAGAAGCTAATTTATAATGAAGGTAAAAGAATTTGGCATGACATTATATATTCCAATCACATAATAAATAAAATAAAATAATTAGCAACCTATATAGCCATTATGTAATATAACAATTTAGGTGTTTGAAACAAACATATGAAAAATGTAGTGATTAAGAACTTATGAAATAAATGACTCCATCATGCATCTATATTAAAAAAAAATCGTTCATTGGATAGAATAATCATGAGGGATGATGGTTTATACAATATTTATCGCAATTGTAGAAGTATGGAAATTTACAAAAAAGAAATGAAATGAATGTTATGTGGCAATGTATGGATAGTTGGGCAAAGATATTGCATATTTAAGCCACTATATTATTTCCCATGTGAAAGCAGAACAAAAACTAAACTCTACAACTAGGTTGCATGAGTAAGAGGAGTGTTGTAAGTTCTCTAAAATGAGTGAAAAATGGTTGTGAGTGGAACAAACCCATAGTTTATCAATATACCAAAAACAATTTACTCATGTTTTGATAATGAGTCATATGAAATAAGTGAGAAAAAATAGTTTGAAATGGGCAAATAAAATGAAATATCCTAAGAAAACAAAATGTTCCTAAGTAGTACAAGTTAGAAGGAAGCCACATCATTTTTCTTTCAAACATTTTCCAAACTATGTGAATCATGACTCATAAGTAGTTAACATATTTTCAAAAATACTAAGGAGGTGTATGAATTATATATAGCAATGGTACATACCACAAAATAAATATTTGAAAATACACAAGAGTTTCTTCAAATATATATTTTTTAACATAGGTTGATGTACTAGTGCTTTTTCATGCATTTGAGTTAGAATTTGCAAGTTTTTGGTAAGGTGGGGCTCATATGAGACCTGTAAATTTTATTATTATTATTATCATTGTATATATATATATATATATATATATATATATATATATAGATATTATATATAATATAATTATAATATAATAATAATAATAAATAATAAATAAATAATACAATTAATATATTAAAAAAAGGTAAATATAGAAAAAAAAATGGTCATAATAAAAGGTTTGGGAACAACATAGTCCACAGGATGAGCCTTTTGCCCAAACAACCTCACTAACCCAACCTTAGTGTTGAAAAACACCCTATTGTGGAAGTATGAACAAAAATAAAAACAAGACTCAACAATTACAAAAATGCATGGTAATGGGGAGTCAAGGGATGACTGAAACAACCCATCAAAATTTCCAAAAATAATGAAAAAACCCCTTAATTTACCAACACATAACCTTAACCCTGGACAAACAAATCATCATCTTGTAGAACTATGTGCATTTAACTCATGAAATAACTTATCCATGATACATTCATTACATCAGAGAGGACCTGTGAGAATACTATTACAATTTTCTGAGTAATGAAATGGTTGTAATTTCAATGTGAGGTGAAATGTATGGGGTTTATCCACATGAAATTTCTATGAAAAATCATGTAGCTTGTATGTGAGACAAGAAATTCAGCCCAAGCTGACAAGAAGAATATTTTTTGCCATTATCAATATTAATACATTGACATGTTTTTTCTTTTAGTGAAGTAAGGTTAGAGGTGTTAACATTGTTCTTGGGGTTTTACGCAGTGGGAAAACAACTAGTTGATAAATCAAGTTTAATAATAATGATGCCTGATTTGTCTTACTTGATAATTGCTTGTGAAGTTTTGTTGGATTATTATTAAATTTTATGTTATCTTCATTAATAAATTATGAAAACGTAAAGATCACAAAGAGACAAAGAACACAATAAATTAGGCTCCAAGCCAGGGCAAAACCTCACAACGGGGAAAATGCAAAAACCGTCTTTTTGATAGAAGAAAATTAAAATGAGATATGTAAGACCCATAACCAAGACAAACAATATCACAAGGAACCCATGTCATCCCTCATCAAAGTCACCTCCAACAAGTTAAGGTCAACAAAAGGTCAATGTTAGCCAAACCCTTATAAAATCTAGTCAAATTGCAAAAATATTAGACCTACATTGGAGGCCAAATTTTGGCCGTGTAGTAGCCTTATAAAACCATATAAATTTCACATATGTGAGTGTAATTTGGGCAAAAGACATGATTTTTCTCTCTCCTTTGACTTCCTCTCTCTCTCTCCTTTGAATTTGATTTATTATTCTTCTTCTTGCATTGAAATTGATGTGATGAGTTGAGTGAAAAATGAGTTCAAGTTTACTTGTATTTATACATGTCATTAGAGAAATTTTGAGGTATAAAATGGGCCTCCTAAGGAATATTATAAAATAATAGTGGAAATAATAAAATGAGAATGGATTACCCTATCAAGTTTTAGAGGGAAAAAAGAAAAAACTATTTTTCAACTCAAATTTTCAACTTATCTCCCTATGATTTTCCTCAAATTTTGAGTGGGGCCACTCATTGGATGCAAAATTTAAATTTTCATCCAAGGAGCACCCATGTTGCATACTTTCAATGGGCCCTATTACACCAAAAATGTGAAATACATGTAAAAACATAAGTGCAATCACATTTGTTTTTATGTATTTCACATTTTTTGTGTAGTAAGGTCCATCAAAAGTATATAACATGGGTACTCCTTCAATGCAAAATTAAATTTTTCATCCAATAAATGCTCTTAATTGAAATTTGAGTAAATTGTAGGGAGATAAGTTGAAAAAATAGTTTTATTTTTTTACTTTTTACCATTTTACTACAAAATGGTGAATCATCCCCCATGGTTGACATCATCATATCGAATCCTATTGGTTTTTATAAAGTTGATTTTTGTCATACATTTTTGTTTTGAGGCTCATTTTTTATGTCACCATTTCTCTAATACTAGGACAGTCGAATAGTTTCCTCTAAGGTCAACTTATCCAAGGAGGACGACTTGGTTTGGGTAGATATTTGACTCAAACTGGATTCTTTTTTTTTCCTTACAAATTCCAATGAGACTTGATCAAGTACATATCTTACTCATAATAAATTCTATTTTACCTAAATAATGAAGAACACTTTGAAAATAAATAAAATGAATATAATAAATGATAAAAATTATATTTTATTACATTAGGAAGACTGACACTAGTTACATTTTTGAACACTCCATCTTAACTAGGGAGGTATTCATAATGAAACAAATAGATACTTTCAAGTTGAAATATTCATATAAGAAATAATCTAGATTGATAAGCATCAATGATGATTTACATCACCATATCCAACATTTTCAAAATAGTAAGGCCTTGATTGAAAATCTCTATCTCTCCACTAGATTAGAGCATAATGTTAAGAGGCATAAATTTGGACACCACTAACTCTTAGGCACATACCCCACTTGAGTGTTCACCAGGTATCTCCTCATGGGATTATTTCCTTATTGATTGTCATAATATTGACACTAGGAAATATCGAGCCTTAGAACTATTCTTATCTTGGATTAATGTACTTGACTTATGGCGGTTAGTCCTGGTCAAAGTACAAATCCTCAAATAATATCGGTCCCAGATGCTTATCCAATCCACCATTCTCCCTACCAGTGCTTTTAATAGGGTTACAACTATTATTCATGGCTATAGTACATGAAAAATGGAGAATATGGTGTCCATTGTCACTACATATCAACCAGGGAGGAGATTCTCACTCTCTCTCAAATAAGGAGAAATAACCACAAGCCAAATCTTGTTAAAATAACCATCCATTTTTATAGAAATAAACTTTACAAATGCATTGGTTAATTGATTAATCAATGGAGACATATTTATACTTTAAAAATTCATCCCACATCATGTCATGAATCATAAAGCACTTTGGCCTTCCTGGTTCTTTTGTCAATCTTCACATAGCCTTCATCAAGAATTATGCTTCACAACTAATTATATCAATTGTCACATCTTCTACCTCTATGGTGCTCAGGAATTTGCGAGGTATCCTTCTAGAAACCCAAACCATATCTCAATCTTCAATAGCATCTCTTATTATTAGCATTCAATCGATGTTACTACACATTCTAAGTTGTAATACCCTTCACTTCTGCTTCTGACTCCCTTTGAAGTCAATATCATTACCCTTAGTTTATGAATCCTTCTTTCACGAGATCCTCTTTAATCATAAGACTTCTTTAAATTATAGAAGTATTTCTTCTAACTGAGGAAAACGTCTTTACTTAATCCATTTTCCTCTTACTTTTATGTTTCACTTAATTACCACAAACATATCCTTTCAAGAGATTGTACTGAATAAGTAGAAATGATCAACAATAGTGTCAACATAGGTTTTCCAAAAGTATGTTCAAATTTTGACTTTGTCAGCTTGCTGGATCAAAAAATATTAAATGGTGTTTCCATAAATCTATATATTGTCATCCAACCATGTTGGAAGAATTTTGATAACGAGTGTCTTTTAACTTTCTTCCCAAGCGTATATATGAATCTTCATGTATCATTTTCTTCCTCCAACTCCTTCTAAAGATACTGTCTCTAATCTGTAAGTCCCTATTAGATAATTGATCGTAGGGTGTTCATGAAAACTTCTTTCTCATTTGAGGTAAGTTCAATTCTTCCTTTCATGCAGGCATTAAATTTATTGTCTATAATATATACTATTAAATCTCCCTTTATTCTTCTTGTAGAAATACCTTTTCCTTATACTTCTAGTTTATTTATCTGATCTACTTCCGAAATTTCTTGTACTAGTAATATTAATTGTCTTATTGTCAATTTATTTTTACTGAAATTGAAATAGATATCATGCTGAAGAAACACTACAAATTAACCTTATCTTTGTTATTGTTCTACTTCTATTCCCGGCTTGTAATCCTTGCTTGCTAGATAATATAATGACTGATTCTAAACCTTCGTGATGGGATTAACATCTTAATTTTTATTGTGACTATAGAATATTGTGATTTTGGAGTATTGAGTAGACAACTTTCAATCACTCTAATTTTTCAAAACTATAAGATTCTTCTTAAACTCGATCTCCATCACTTTCCAATTTGTGAATCCCAAAGAAATATTTTATACTACTACTCTAACTGCCATATTCTAACAAGAAATAAAAACAAACTTACTTGCAAACCTGGTACTTTCTATGTTATTCAATAATAGAGGTCTTTGTTGTCTTCAACCTTGGGTTTATTTTCAGATCCTTCATCTTCTGCTATATGTGCTTGATTTCTTACCTTCCTTTTATTGTTCTTATTATTATTAGGGTTCTTGGGGACATCTCTCTTATAATGCCCATATTCATTGTAACCAAAACATTGGACTTTAGACATATCTTGGTTACCACGAGGCATTTTGTTGTTTTGCTTGTAGATCCAAATCTTCGATACTTTCCAAAATTCTTCTTTGATTTAGCAATGAATGCTTGAGAATTTTCATTATTGGGTTTGGTATCACATTTTATCTTCAACCTTGTTTCTTGTAGAACATAGATCCCAAAGTTCTTCAAAAGATGGAGTATATTTTCTTGCATAGATTCCACTTGCAAAAGCATTCCAAGCTGGAGGTAGAGCATTGAGAATTGAAGTAATTAATTTAGAATCAGAAATGATTTCTCCAATTCCTTGAAGTTGATCCTTTATTTTTGGTATCTTCACAAAGTATGAGACCACATACTCATCCTTTGACATTATTGTTCCATAAATTTGATTCCTTAGATATATATCTTGACTAGTAGTATTGACAAAATTGTTGAGAAATCTAGGGAAACTTAGTTAGGGCTTATTTAACTTTGATTTCTCTTATCTTGACATATTCTTGTGATATCCTTGTTACTTATTATTCTTTATTATTATATATTTATCATCAAGACAATTTCCAAAATTATGGTGATTGCAAAGACAAGAACACAGAATGTAGGCACTCATCTAGTGAAAAACCCCTCTCTTAGGGGAAAACCCAAAAAAATATTCTCTTCTTTAGAATTAAATCAAATGAGACAGTCAAGACTTCTAGATGAACACTAGACTTTCCTCCATACACCTAGTAAAATTTCTAGACAACATTCTTCATGGTAAAATCAAATCACATAATTCAAATCGAGTGAACAAACATCTCATCTCTTTCCTTCAGTTTGTACTTTGGACCTTGCAGCTTTGTTTGTATGCTCCAGGAATCTTTGCATGTGTGGACTATTACAAGAGGAATTCCAATATTCATCTTTTCTTGGACTCTCTTTTATCTACAAATCAAATTACCTTCCTTCTTTCCCTTTTCACTCTCCTTTTTTGCTTAGAATTGCAGATCAAACATGTTGTATATATGTGCTCTCAGTAGGCTGAATGCACTTTGTATCTCTCTCTCTCTCTCTCTATATATAAATATATATATATATATATATCTATATCTATATATATATATATATATATATATATATATGATAGATAGATAGATATATATAGATATATAGACTTTTTGTGTGAGGACAAGTCCCTTCATGAGGTCGACTAGTAGGGAAAGAATGGAGCTTCCTTTGGTGGATGGAGGCTTATTATACATTTGACACAAAAGCAATTTTTTTTCTTTGATATAAGGAACCCGAGAAGGGTATTTTACATAATGACTATGACTATGACTTTTGACACAACCCTAAAATCCTTCAATGGAGGTTTAACCTAGAAATAAAATACATAGAGCATGAAACCCATGCTCATAAAAATAAATTTTATTTTAGAATAAATTTTCTTTTCTTTCTTTTGAAAAATATATTAAATAATGACTCAAATACAACTATGAAGACCGATACTAGTTCAATACTTCAAAACTCCCTCTTAACTAGGTAGGTATGCATAATTGTTCAACCAATACAAAGTTTACCTCAATTTGAAATGTTCTTAAGAAGAGTAAAACAACATATTCAATTCTTTGGATAGCCTAACTACCAAGGTATCCTCCCAATTAGAGACTAAGGTATCATCTATGCATTTTCCACTATAGGTACCATCAGGGTACAACCCTAGTATCAAGCCAACATGATATAGATACCATCTAGGCCTCCATGCCATAACACCAACCCTTATAGGGATATATGTATCAACACTAATTATAAGCTCCACACGATACCCTCCCTCACTAAGATCTAGACATCAACTAATATCTTAATTACCTTGGCCAAGATGTGCTCCCAAGTACCATCATACATGCATTTTTATGGTACTTCGTCTTTCCCTTCCAACCAAATCAGAAATATCCACCCATGAAAACATGCTTCACAAACTTTTTAGGGAGAGATCAAGACATCAACTACTTTCTTATCCATCTCAACAACATGTAGCAACATGACCCTAATCACTTTAATATCAATATGTTAGCACAATATTCAGGGTCTTCAACTATTCTGATGTTACTTAGGTCATCACTATATTAAAAAAAACTCGACAGAGGCTTCCTTCTTACATCAATACCAAACTCGACACTTTCCACAACTTCATTAATCACAAATAACCATCTATATTTCTTTATTATTTCTCTGATCTTTATTCATTCTTCAAGGTCTTTATTATAGTTGTCACAATATGCCCTCCCTCTTAACTAGGGATATATGCACTTTCTTTATCCAAGCTTCTTCTCTACAAGTAGACAAATCCATCAACAAATCATCCATATAATCTCTTTCTTTTGCATCATCATATCATTTGAAAACTTCAACCTTATGGAACATCATTCCTACCATCTTCACAGGACAATAAACTCATCTATTAAGCAACAATGTAAACTTGAAGATTCTTATAGTTCCTTCTTTCCATCATCATTATAAAGTCATCATCAAGTAAGTCCTAGGTAAGCATCTTCAATACCTTGAAGATTATGTACCTGCAAGTCTTGAACAACAAGTATAACCAAGCACAAATATATATGAAGTCAACTTTATCAATACAATAGGAGCATTTAGGGTTATCAAAACTTTGAACAAGAAAAAAATCTTTAGATATCTAAAACCTAAACCTAGTTGCTTTTTTCAATCAAAAAAGGTTACACTTTTGATGCCCTATATTTTCACAATAACCTTTGCAAGGGTTTTTTCACAAAATGTAGATTCCCTTACAAAAAACTAAACTTCAGATATCAACAACTAAATTTAATCATAGAAAAATCATTTTACATCTAGGGTTTCATTATCATTCCCTGTAATCTTATATCAAACTCTACTAGGGTTTTTCCATAAACCCTAGAAATATTCATCAAAATTTAATACTAGACATACAACTACAAGACCAAGTTAGGGTTTCAAACATACAAAAGCATATACACTTAGGGTTTTATTCCTAGGATTTTACTATAACTATTACAAGGGTTTTGTTATAAACCATAATTCATCGAACCCTAAGAAGCTAAGGTTTTTGCAGTGAACCCTAAGAATTATGATTTTATGAAAGTAAACAAAAGATAGAGAGTATGAAAAGGGTTGATTTAATCTAGAGATTAATCACTCTAAATAAGAATCTTGATGATTGAAAACCCTAGACATGAGACAGTTACTAATGTAAAGAAAATTTCAAAATGATCATACCCTTTAATATGAAGAAGATTAGGTACAAATCAAGTGGTCTTAAACATACCTTCAGTTGATCCTTTTTAAAAAATTTGTAGGGTTTCCTACTAGAAAGGCTCCTTATCATGAGAACTTCTTCATGGTGTATTTCCATATGTGTCAAATTTTATTAGAGTGTCCAAGGATCCAACTTGATTTTCGAAGTCACCTTAACTAAGATCAACATGTCTACATTATTTTGCTTTCTTTAGTATATACCTGCAACATTTATTGACAAGTACAACCAAAATATACAAGTACAATAGCATGATAATTATCTAGTGCTTTCATTACCTTTCAAAGAATTAATTCCTAGGGATTTTTAGTACAAACCCTAACTAGTTTTAGGGACATTACGTCAAAACCTAGATATCAATTAATTCTAATTTTCGCAAAGGATTCTCATATGTGTTGGATAGTTAGGATTGACTCGATGGTTATTTGAAGAAAGTGTGTTGGTATTGATGTCAATAGGCATGGGGGAGATGTGTTGGACAATTGACATTGTTTGATGGCTGATGGAAACCGGGGTGGCATTGAAGAGCATGGTCTGTCAAGCTCAAGGGGAGTCCTTTGGTTGTTGTAGTCCTATGGTTAGGGAGTACTTGGATTTGGAAGATATTTTTCCCTACGAGTTTAGATCAGATGCACTTAGAGATGACATAGCTGGATTGTGATCGGAGAGATGTTTCCAACGATATATTGAAGTCCACAAATGGCCTCCTGGCTTAGGATTTATTTCTTGCCAAAATGCAAGTGCCCCAAGTAAAAATTGCAAAGTTATTATGGCAGGAGGACTCCATAATAAAGGTAATCCTAGTAATATGAGCTCGGAAGGTTTCAAAGGCATGCATAAGAAAGAGTTAGTATGGAAACATCAGACATACAAGGATCTGATAGCAATGGTGAAGAGCTCCTTCATTGGTTAGCGGAAGGCCCACTTGACACGCAAGCCCAACAAGAGTACCCTGGAGGTTTCATTAAGTGTCTTAGGGTCCTAGGGTCTAGGGATCAAAATTCCTTAGCCTTTTTCAATTCATTTTGGGGTTTTGGATGTCATTTTAGTCTATGAATCACTAGTGTCATAGTCTAAAGAGTCCTTTTCTAAGGTCACTGTAAGTTTTTAACGTCATAGAGGGTCATAAGGTCATATTTTCATGTAGATTCATTAAGGTTTAAAGGGGTAATTTCATGGGGTTTCCATTTATCACAAGTTAAAACCATAAAAATCAAGTTCTATTTGTTAATGTTTTGTGGGTTTGTTGATGGTGTCCATCATGTTCCCTTTCCACCATTCACAATTCATCATTCACAGTTCACCATTTATAATTCATAATTCATTTTCATATACTCCTTCCATATACTTCTTACATGCATCATTTACCGTGATAGACTCCCTTTATTCACATTTACCATCATATATACACCCCCCCTCAAGTCATCTATCATCATTATTTCACCTCCCTAAATTCATAACTCATCATCATCCATCATTCATAGTTCATGCTTATCATAACCCCTTTACCCATATTTTTTACATTGATGACCAAGGCAAGACATAGGGAGCACAAATTTTCAATTTTTTGTTGGAATTTTCCTCATTCGCTCTCTATCCACAACCCCCACTCTGAAAAGGTTTCATTTTCAAATAGAATATAATAAGGTCCAAAGAAGTTTGGTAGAGGTTTGAAAGCAAGGTCTTTCAAGTGTGAGAAGGTTGTTGTGTAACAACTGCACAAAATTTTGAGCTACACAATTGTTACACAAAGATGAGGACAACCATTTTGGAGGTCTGCAAGCATTGAGGGAAGCACTCATAGGGTTCTACATCATCACCATGTCATATAAAGCACATCAATTCACTCTGCTTTGCACAAATCCATATACAACCATATCAAACATAGAGGTATACTACACTCTGCCATGAATTTGTTGCAAAACTAACAATTTTTAGTCATCATTTTAAAAATAGGTTTCTGATCGAATGGAAAATAATTTTGAAAAACGGAAAGAAGTTTTTTCCAGTAACAGGCCAAATAACAAAATCCTGTTTGAGTGTCTTCATAAGAGTTATGGTGTTGGAGATATGAAATTCTCTTGGAGACCTATTTTTCAAAAAATAAAATTCTACATTTTCCTCCTATTTCAGCCATTTTTTTTTTACGCACTTTTCTAACATATATTTGTGTTAAGCATGGGCAAAAGAAAACAAACCTCTCTCATTTTGTGCACATGTATAACGATTTGGGAATTACGGGTGTCACTTGGAGAATCATTTTCCTCAATTTCTTGGTAAGGGAGTTCATAATTTTTTTGAAATTCAAATTTTGGTCGGTTGGATGTGTGTTGGGTGTTATAAGGTGAATGTGATGAATGGATGTGCACTACAATGTTTTTTGGAGCAGGAAATGTCAAACAATTCAAAATTTGATTTTTGTTGCGCAAATGGTGAGGAGTTAGTTGGGAGGTTAGAAAAGGTTAAAGGGGATATCGTGGGGGTTCTACACTAGCACAACACCATCTCAAGCATACCCATTAGCTCATTGTTATCCAGAACAGTTTAAAACTATGTCAAGCATGGAGCATATTTAACCCTGTTGCGCAACTGCTGCACAACTATATCAGTTAGGTTTATTTTTTGCATTTCAGTATTTTGAGACCTTCTAGAAGTATGTTGGTGATCGAATGTGAATAAGAATGGATAAGTTAATTACATTGATAAGTTTGGACATGTTGTTTCTATTTTTTTTGTAAGCTTTAAAATGGTGATAGTTTTAGTATGGCAGGTTTCTGATTTTCTCCAAGTACATTGTATGGAGCCTGTTTTATTCTTGTTTAGTGAATTCGACCACATTAAGTGGTAATTTCAAATTCCCCTTTGTATTTAATTAGGGAAAAATATGAAAAAGGGGTTTGGGGTCAATTTGTGAGAGACAATTTGTTATGAGACCAGCTCACAAAAAGATAGAAAAGATAGTTGAACGCCTTAGAATTCAGCCTCTTTGAGGGGGAAACCTCCTTTACATTACACAAATGAACAAAATTCTTGGATGATTCAAATGAAAAAACTTCCTTTCTATATATAGGAGTCTAAGGATCACAATATAACCTAGCCAACCTAACAATAATAATATAAAGCCACAAAGAGAACAATAGAGGGATTCTATGGGGCACAGTAATAACAATATAGGGACAATAGGGGCACAACAATATTAATAAGGGATACAACTACAATAATAATGGGGTAATCACTAGTATTATAGGGACCTAACATGCCCCTCTCCTTAAAAAAGGTGTTGTCCTCAATGCTTGAGTAGTTTTGGATGCTTTTGTATAAAACCTCATCCTCCCATGTGGAATCTTCAGCGAATAACTTCTTCCACTTGATGAGATACTCCGAAATTGATCGATTTCATAGTTGTCGAGTTATTGTTTTTATAACTGCTTCTGGTTCCAATATATTTTTTCCTTCCTCATCAAGTTCTGGCAATATTGTTTGAACTGGGAGCTTGTTGCCTATAACCTTCTTTAAACATGAAACATGGAAAAACAGATGCACTCAAGAAGTTGCAGGAAGCTCCAATTTGTATGCCATAGTACCAATCTTTTGCAACACCTTGTACAGACCATAATACTTTGGTGATAATTTATTATCCTTCTTAGCTTGCATGAGCGACATTTTTTTATATGGTTGTAGCAGTAGGAATACCCAATCACCTACATCAAAACTTATTTCGCTGCGATGTTGATCTGCCTGTTGTTTCATTCTATTCTATGCCAACATGAGGTTATCCTTTCAAATTTGGAGGACTTGTTGTTGATGTTCGATGTGATGTTACACTACTTGAGCCTTAGAATTTTCTCTTAAATATGATGTGATGGATGGTGGTTGATATCCATAAAGTGCCATAAATGGGGTCATTTTTGTTGTTGTATGGAAGGAAGTGTTATACCACCATTCAGCCAGAGGCAACCATTTGACCCATCTATTTATTAGATACAAATCAACGAAGATATCCTTCCAAACATTTGTTTACTATCTCAGTTTGCCCATCAGATTGAGGATGATAAGATGAGCTATGAGCTAACTGAGTACCAAGACAAGAAAATAATTCTGTCCAAAAATTTCCAGTGAAAATGGGATCTCTGTCACTTACAATAATCTTTAGATTTCCATGTAGCTTTTGAATTGTTTCCATAAATGCCGTGGAAATTGTACTGGCTTTAAATGGATGTGATAATGCACAAAAGTGTGCATACTTGGTAAGTCTATCAACTACCACCATGATGACACTCTTTCGCTCAGACTTGGGTAAACCTGTGATAAAATCCATTGAAAACTCCTCCCAAGGTTGGCTTGGAATGGATAAAGGTTGTAATAGACCCGGTGTCTTAATTGTTTCAACTTTATTTTGTTGGCAAACCAAACATTCCGCCACAAACTTTTGAATATCTGATTTAAGGCCATCCCAAAAAAATTCCTTCTTAACCCAGTGGTAAGTTTTTAAAAAACCCGAGTGCCCTCCTAAGGGAGAAGTGTGCAATTCCATAAGAATCTTTTGTTTTAGCTGGGAATTCTTACAGAGGTATAAGCGATCTTTGTACCATAACGAATCAT